>JAZKJV010007823.1:0-118084 GCA_037367405.1 Ottelia alismoides | reverse complement strand
TAATGACCTGCGATCTTTTGCATGGTATATATTTACAACATCATTTATACAGGGCATATCGGTTACGTTATGGGCATTGAGTATCAACAATATGTTCATGTTGAATTTGTATATCATTATTGGATTCGTTTTGCTTTTACGTTTTTACGCGGACGTATTGAATGGTTTCATTAGCACCAAAGTTTTGTGGGTAACTGGCATCCTGTTTTGTTTGTTTAACCTGGGCGTATTTGGTTTTGAATAACGCTTGGCTTTCATTCAATTCTATTCCGCTTGCGGCCGAAAGTGTGCTCATCATCATCCTGGCTTTGTCTACGTTCATTTTTTTGCTGAACCGCAATGTGCAGGCACTAAAGCAGGGAAGAATCAGCAGCCTTAATTGGATTAACTCCGGACTATTCATCTATTTCGCGTCCAATATCCTTTTGTTTTACTTTGGGGAAATCATCATGAATACATTCACCATAGAGTTGACAAGGTATCTTTGGATTTTACATGCACTCTTTTCGGTTGTTATGTATACCTGTTTTTGGGTTGGCTTATGGAAACGATCTCCCAGATAAGCTTTGCTTCTGCATTGGCTTCGTTTGCAGCCGTTGTCTTTATCATTGCTATAGGTGTGATCTTATTAAACCAGCAATTTCAGAAGAATCTTTATAAGCAACAGTTAGAAACGGAAGAGTTAAGGGCTAAACATCAGTTAGACTTATTGCAATCAAGTATTGCCGTGCAAGAAAATGAACGTAAGCGTATTGCTCAAGATTTGCACGATGAGTTGGGCGCTTTACTGGCTATTTCTAGAATGCATATCCGTCAATTAGAGCAGCAACCCTTTGTAAAGCCTGATGTATTGTTAAAAGAGCTGCAAAACATACGCAGTTGTGTAGAGGCTTCTCTTGATGGGATCAGAAGAATCAGCCATGAATTGATTCCTCCGCAATTGGAACAGTTTGGGCTTATTAATACATTGGAAGGTATTGCCGAAAGGGTATCTCAAACCAATGAAGTTATTGTTACAGTATCGGTATGCAATGATTTACCCAAGCTCAACTGGACCATTCAAATTGGGTTGTATCGGGTATTGATGGAAATGATCAACAATACCCTTAAACATGCTGGTGCAAGTGAGGTTCATATTGATTTCTCAATGGAAGAACATTGTTTGTTATGCCTGTATCAAGATAATGGCAGGGGTATTTCAGAACAGGCCAAAGCAACAGCCGGTTTGGGAATCAAAAACATTACCGGTAGAATTAATGCTTTGGAGGGAAGTATACTGATGGGGAATCAAAACACCATCGGTTTTTCTGCATGCATTAAAATTCCACTTACCGAATACCATTGGGTGCGCAGTTAATTTTTTAAAACGTTATCTTATACTAATATATTATCGCTTATATTGCCAAGGATAACCATTTCTATGATTTATGAATGCTCAAATCAAGGTTGGAATTGTAGAAGATAATTTACTGTTTCGCGAAGGGCTTAAAGCCATTCTGAACAGCAGAGAGGATATTCAGGTGACGTTTGAATCGCCCGATGGGTTTTCCGTTATCAATAGCTTACATCAATTGCCTGTTCATCCAGACGTGATGATAGTTGACCTATCATTACCTTCACATGATAATCAAGAATACACGGGTCTGAACCTCACCCAGGATTTGCTCAGAACATTTCCCGATATCAAGATCATTGTTTTATCGGTTCATATGGATGAGAACTTCATCACACAACTAATCGAGCATGGCGCGCATAGTTATTTGGTGAAGGATTGCGACCCACAAGAGTTGTTTAATGCAATTGTTTCCGTGTACCAAAAGGGATCTTATATCAATGAGCGCTCATTGAAGGCTATTCAGCATAACCTCAATAAAAAGAGAAAAGCTAAGCCACCATTGCATTCACAAATCACCAAGCGGGAGGCTGAAGTACTGCAGTTGGTATGTCAGCAGCTCACAGCCGAAGAGATCGGAGAGAAGCTGTTTATCAGCGTCAAAACAGTTAACGGACATCGGAATAGCCTGCTTCAGAAAACTGGATCGCGTAATGTAACCGGTTTAGTTATTTACGCCATCAAGCATAATATTGTAGACTTTGTTTAAATGGAAAAGGAGGCACGAGGCCTCCTTTAATTTGCGCTAAACGATAAGCCGGGTTCTGTTCCTCAGCACGCTGTGGTGGTTGTCATTTATCTAGCCTTCACTTCACAGTGAAGATCATCAGCAGCCTACCCACCGGGATCGGACGAGCAGCCCTTAGAACAACTTTCGTTGAACATTCCCGGCCTATTTGGCCTTACAACCCGTAAGGTTTACCATGCCCCGACCATTGCTGGCCGGGCGGTGGTCTCTTACACCGCCTTTTCACCTTTCCCGCTCTGGCACGAAGCCAAAACCGGTAGTATATTCTCTGTGGCACTGTCTGTCGGGTCGGCATTACACCAACCTGCCCACCCGTTAGGTGGTACGGTACTCTGTGTTGCCCGGACTTTCCTCTCCGCATTGCTGCGCAGCGACAACCTGTTTAACGCAGCGACAAAGATACAGTAATTTTTGGTGCGCTTACAATGACTTTACATATTGATACGTGGCATACTGAGCTCGAATCGGTTGAACTCCGGATTCACGCTGGAATATCTTATTGTCAAAGTCTTGATCTATGAATCTCGCCTTTGTATTGTCTTTCAGCTGGATATTGATGATATCCCGAATTTCCTGTTTACAAGCCTCATCGTAAATGGGGAAGGCGCATTCTACACGACGGTAAAGATTACGTGTCATCCAATCGGCAGATGAGAGGTACATTTTCTCTTCACCGCCATTGCCAAAAATATACACCCGTGCATGTTCCAGGAAACGGTCGATAATGCTGATGACTTTAATATTCTCGCTTAATCCTTTTACACCGGGAACAACAGTACATATTCCACGTACAATGAGCTGAATATTGACTCCTGATCTACTGGCATCATATAATTTACGCACCACTACATCATCCATCAAGCTATTCATCTTGGCGATGATGTATGCGGGCTTACCCGCACGGGCATGTGCAATTTCGCGATCAATCAACTCAACGAATTGCTTAAGCATGTGATCCGGTGCAACTAAAAGGTGCTCAAATTTTGCTTACGTGGACTTTGAAAAAGCATATCCATCAGTTTCTCTACATCACTTACGAGCCGTTTATCTTTGGTAAACAATCCATGATCACCGTAGAGTTTTGCTGTTACTCCGTTGTAGTTTCCGGTAGAAAGGTGGGCATACTGGATGGTTTTACCGTCTTCTTCGCGGTCGATTAGACAGATTTTACAGTGCACCTTTTGACCGGGTTTTCCAAAATGAACGCGCGCCCGGCTTCCTGAAGTTGGTTAGTCCAAAAGATATTATGCTCCTCGTCAAAACGCGCCTGCAGTTCCATGAGCACTGTTACCTTTTTTCCGTTCTTAACGGCATTAATGAGTGCATTTACCACATTACTATGTTTGGCAACACGGTAAAGAGTGATGCGAATAGCACTCACTTTGGGATCAATTGCGGCTTCCCGAAGCATGCGTATCAGGTAGTCAAAACTTTGGTAGGGGTGGTGCAATACAAAATCACGTTGGCGTACTTGGTCAAACATTGTTTTGGCTTGATCCAAAATGGGTACAGGCAGAGGGGGCATGGGTTCATAGTAATCATTTTCCCTTCCAACTTTGGGGAAGTCCATAAAGTCTTTGAAATTATGGTAACGGCCACCCGGTATGAGGTTCACATTTTTGAGCTGCAGCTTTGATGTGAGGAGATCAAGCATGGATTTGGGAATACTGTTGTCGTAGACAAATCGTGTTGGAACGCCCTTACTCCGTTGTTTAATGCTTTTCTGTATTTTATCCAGCAGGGTCTCTTTAAACACGTCATTTTCTTCAGCTTCCAGCACAAAGTCAGCATCACGAGTAAGTTTGATGGTGTAAGCTTCAAACTCATTGTAGTTGAAAATAGAAAAAATGTACTTCAACGAACTTCGGATCACATCATCCAAAAAGAGGATATAGGTATTTTCATCCGTTCGGGGAAGGATGTAAAACCGTTTTAGAGGGTCATTGGGGATCTCAATTAAGGCATGCTTGGATTTGAGTTCTCCATTGCGATCGCTAAGCTTCACCGCTAAATAGATCGAGCGGTCACGCAAGTGTGGTACATGTTTTAAGTCATCTATCAATACAGGAAACAGGTAGGGTAGTACCTCTTTTTAAAGTACTCCTTAACCGTTATTTTTGGCTTTCACTGAGCTGTAGTTCATTGATGATGAATATCTTTTGTTCAGCCAGTTCTTGTAATATCTGCTGGTAAGCCTTATTAAACCGGTCTTGTTGAAGCACGGCTACCCGTTGAATTTCTGCAAGGGTCACATCAGGAGGAAATTGGGTTTCAGAAATCGCTTTTCGAATGGCTTTGTTTTTCTCACTGCGTCGAAGTTGCGCTACACGAACCCTAAAAAATTCGTCATTATTGGAAGAGAAGATCGCTAAAAATTTCAGTCGTTCAAGCAAAGGTGTTTCAGGGTTCTCAGCTTCCTGAAGTACACGTTCATTGAAGAGCATCCAGCTGATTTCACGGTCTTTATATAAGTAGCCTTGGTGTTCTTTGATCATAGTTTTGGATTCTGCAAAAATACACTTTCATCCCGATACGCATGCACTTAATGATAACTTAACGTACTTGGCATGTTGATTGTGCTTCGGTATTCTTCAAAAAAACAATTAGTTTCGTTCCTTTAATTTCAGAATTGAGTATTATGAAAAAAATCCTGTTGCTTGTAGCCTCCTTTGCGGCTTTAGCTGCGATGGCTCAGAAGAGTGCTGTTGAAAGTGCGGCCATTTACCTGCGCAATGGTGAAATGGAAGACGCCAAAAAATCAATCGATGCAGCTGCTGAGAATGATGAAACCAAAAATGACCCCAAAATGTGGTTTTACCGCGCCTGTATTTACGATACCTTGTATCGTAATCCGGCTTATGCGCCATTGTTAGGTGCAGATGGAGTTGAAAAACTGGCAATTGCCTGCAAGCAATGTATTGAAACAGATACAAAAGACCGGTATAGTTATTATTGCGATTACGCTATTGTTAACAGTGCTTTTGCCACCTACAATAAGGCCCATCGAAGCCATGCAGGCAAAAGACGCCAAGACAGCGGCTAAGTTCTTTCAATACACATTGGATGTTGTACCATACGACAAAAACAACGATCTCCGTAAGAACAATATCAACGATAAGAATATCATGCTGAGCATGGCCGACCTTGGTTTAAAAACCAACGATTATGCATTGGCGAAACTAAACCTGCAAAAGCTCATTGATATTGACTATCAAGAGCCTGTTATCTACCTGTTAATGGGGAATATCTACCTCACAGAAAAGGATACAACCAAGGGAATGAGTTATATTGAAATGGGAAGAAGCAAGTTTCCTTCAGACAAGACTTAATTAACTCTGAGCTGAACGTATACCTGAACCAAGGACGTCAGGATGTATTGTTGAAGAAACTAAACGATGCCTTGGAACTGGATGGGGAGAATATCACCTTATTGTTCGTGCGCGGTAATGTTTACGATAATTTTGCTGCAACAGCGGTTAAAACAGCCAAAACATCAAGGGATACTTCGGCGACATTGAGCAAAAAAGCCAAGGTACAGAGCAATCCGGCTGCTAAGGCCAAATTGGAATCAGCAGCCAAAAATTATGCAAAGCTCTCGGATTCGCTTTTCAGAATGAATAAGGAGTATGTAGCAAAAGCTGAAGCTGACTATAAAAAGGTGATTGAACTAAAGGAAGACTATATCGACGCATACTTTAACCTTGGTGCTTTAACCAATAACAAAACCACAGAAGTGGTTGAAAAGATGAATGCGGTTAACGCGCCAACCCAAGCCGAATATGATAAAAAATGGGGAGCTTTAAAGAAAGAACAGGATGCGATTTTAACAGTTAGCATTGGGATATTTCTCAAAAGCGTTGGAACTGGCCGAAGGTTTGCCGGAATCAGATCAGGCAGCAAAAGAATATAAGAATGGAACATTGCGCAGTATTTTGTTAAGTATGCAGCAAGTGTATGCGAACTTAGGGGATGAGAAGAAGACCATCGAAACCAAAAGACGCAGAATGGAGTTGGAAGAATAACAAACGATCCAATATGGAATATGGGGCAGTGATGCCCTTTATTCCGTTTGATTCTATTTAACATAATGTTAATTATAAGTTAATTGGATTGCCCGAAAAGTACCGTCATTGCTGGGATTATGTCGGTTGCATTCTGTATATCGGTTTCCTGTTTCCGGACTCAGTGTCTTATTTATATACCTCCGGATCGTGCAATTCCATATACCACTCCGGGTGTATTGGCTTCCTAAATCCATACTTTGCGTAAAGCCATTCTGCGGTTGATGTGAGCAAAATCCACCTCCGCAATCCTTGTAAATTCGGATGCGCCATGATGATATCCATCAGCGCTTTAGAAAGTCCTCGACCGCGGTGCGCTTCCAAGATGTAAACATCTCCCAAATATGCTATGGTTGCATAATCTGAAATGACCCTGGCAAAACCTACTTGTTTGCCTTCATAAAACACCCCAAAGTTGAGTGAATGTACAATTGAATCCCGAACCCTTTCAATGGGAATTCCATTGCTCCAACCTGAATGATGGCATAAAAAATCATGTATCGCCGCCACGTCCATTTGGTTTGGATCAGTTGTGATGGTATATCCATCTATGACTAGTTCGATTGGCTTCATCCAGGTTTAATGGTGTGCAATGACAATACGCTGTGTTGTGGTCCAGCCTTGTCCGGTAACATGCAACATATATATACCCGAAGCCAAGCCGGATACATCCAAACGGGCTTCATTGGTTGCAGAACCGGTCAACAATTGAATCCTTCCGGTTAAGTCAAGCACTTCCAATACCATTGGTCCGGATCCTGGTGCAACAACCTGAATATTGTTGTGAGCGGGATTGGGAAATGCCTGAATTGTGATCGCACTTTCCTCTACGGATTCCTGTATTCCAACGGTTAATAAAGCCGCTTTAATGGCTGCATACGCATTCACTTTACCGGAACCCCAGCGTGTTGAATCAGGTTTTTGCGTCGTAAAATTATCTTTTAAAGCCGTTGTGCTAATAATTCCCTTGATTCGCTCCGGACTCAACTGTGGATTTACCTGAAGCATTAAGGCCACTATGCCACTCATTATGGGTGATGACATGGAGGTTCCGCTGGCTTCAGCATAATAATAGTTGCGGCCATTTCTACTCATTGTGGCAACGCTGCTTGCATAATTGGATCCTCCTGAAGCATATGAAACATCGTATGAGTTTACGGCAGATGCGATTGTCATTCCCGGAGCTGCGATGTCTGGCTTGGTTCTCCCATCTACAGTTGGGCCAATACTTGAAAAAGGTGCTATTTGATTAACAATGGCATATCCGGAGTACGATTGATTTTGACCGGCTAAATTTCTAAATGCGTTTTTAGATACATAGGCTGCCACAGTTATGGCACTTCGTGTGCACGACATTTCGCCCAATGTATATTTACTATCACCATCAACAGCCCATGGTTGGCCATTTTTGGTAAATGAGCCGTAATAACCATTGTAATCATTTACAAAGCCCAACCAAGCATGTGTTTTGTTGCTTTTTGCCTTTATGCTTAAGCAAATGGTATTCGTTGTTTTGCTAAACAAGTCAATCAATACGTGAGGTTTACCATTATAATCAGCAGCCGAAGTCGTTAGTTTAAAATACAACGTATCGTTATTGCTACCTACTAAAAAAGTGTCTGTGAGTGTTCCATTTAATGTAAAATAGCCTGAACGTTGTTGAACATTAACGCCATTGTACAAACTAAGTTGTACTTCAAATTGCTGTGCAGTATCACCCCAAATATCTACCCACGAACGTTTTTCACCAACCACATTTGGCAGGTTGATAAATGATTGTAACAGACTATCTGTGGCAGTGAATTGTTTCATTAAATGAAGGTTTTCGTCGCCATTGTTACCGGCTGAATTAACAAAGATTCGACCCGGACCCGTTAAGTTATCCAATGCCTGACTAAACAATGAGCTTCCATCATTGGGGCCAATGGAGCAACCCCAACTTAGGTTGGCTACAGCAGGTTTACCAACTGATTGGGCATAAGTAAAAATATAACTTACCGCATCAATAATACTGCTCATACCCATTGTTTTCCATTCGGTTTTTTCGGGTTTAATACCCACAAATACCAAATCACTTTCGTAGGCCACTCCCCTATATTTTAGATTATTACCTGCAATAAAACCAGATCCTGCGGCAATTCCTCCTACATGTGTGCCATGCGAAAAGGAACTTACTTCATTTCCTTCTGCAATCATAGCAGCAGTGTCGGTTAGTTCATTGCCGTATTGAAAACCTTGTGGAGGTGTTCCATTGTTTCGTTGCTCCCACACCCTTTTGATGCGCAAAATCCTACCTGTGGTATCATAAAAAGTGGGATGCGTATAATCAAAGCCAGCATCTATAATGCCTACTACTACATTTTTCCAGCGTAAGCCATAGGCAAGTTAATTCCATTTTGTACCGAGTCAACTCTTGAAGCCCTTCGTGCTATATCCATGTTAAACGCCAACGGTTCGTCCATTTGAATAAACTCAATATTGGGCAGTATGATTAAATCGTCGAGTTTATCTTCAGGAATTTGAAACGTCCATATGTTTTTTGCTTTGGTTCCAATGATAACGCCTAATGCCGTTAAATCCCTTGACTGCCTATTTTCCTTTACTTTGAGGATGCCCGATATGTAATTGATCCCATTCATTTTCGCATACACCAACGCTTGTTTACCTTGGGGCTGCCATTTTGAATACGCTAAGTAATGCTGAAGATTTGCAGATAGCCTGGGTAACGTGTTTGTGTTTGTTTGCGCAAACAGTTGAACACACGACAAAAGAATAAGAAATGGTATAACGGTCTTTTTCATAATCACTTGATGATAACTAGGTAGAAGCCTTTGGGCAAATTAGCAAAAAAAGAATTGGTTTAAACAAATAGTTGAACATAGGTTAACTGGAAATGAAGGGGAAATGAGTCCAATTGTAAAGCTTAACATTTAAGCAATACGTAATTCCAGCATTAGGTTAAGTTTGAAAACAAATCATGGAACATGAAAGTAATACGATTTAGAGGGACAAATAGTGAACAGAAACAGTTTTGGAAGGTTCTTAAAGTCAATGTTCATGGTTATTTTACAGAAAACAATATTTCGCCCAAGGGAAATGTGAACATGCTGATTAAAACTGTAGCGATGTATACAATGTATGTTGCTCCTTTCTTGTTGCTATTTTTCATTTCAGTTCCACCATTTGCCGCAATACCATTGGTTGTATTAATGGGTATTGGTAAAGCGGGTATTGGAATGAGTGTTATGCATGATGGATTGCATGGATCTTACTCGAGCAGAAAATGGATTAACAAACTTGCTGGTAGTTCAATGTATCTGATTGGCAGCAATGTGTTTAATTGGAAAATACAACACAATATTTACCATCATGCGTATACCAACCTAACCGGCTTAGATGAAGATATTCAACCCGTTGGATTATACGCTTGAGTGAGCATACGCCTTTAAAACCCATCCATAAATACCAGCATATCTATGCTTTGTTTTTGTATAGCTTAATGACTTTTTCAATGCTTATTGGTGATATTACTCAATTGGTTGGATACAATAAAACCGGAATTACACGCTTGCACAAAGCAAACCCAACCCGTGAACTTTCAATAGCACTTGGCGTAAAGTGTATTTACCTATTCACCATGATTGGAATACCTATGATGTTTACGGATTATCGTTGGTGGCAGGTATTACTAGGCTTTGTAATTATGCATTTGGTTGCTGGGTTTATTTTCAGCATTGTTTTTCAAATGGCTCATATCGTTGAAGGAGCTTTACAACCAAAGGTTACTGAGCAAGGAGTAACGCAAGAATGGGCTATTCACCAGATGGAAACTACAGCGAATTTTGCCTGTGAAAACAGGATTCTTAACTGGTATGCAGGAGGTTTAAATTTTCAAGTAGAACATCATTTGTTTCCCAATATTTGCCATATTCATTATAAAAACATCTCCCCCATTGTAGAACGCACAGCCAAAGAATTTGGGGTGCCTTACCACAGCATCCCAACACTAAAGGCTTCTTTACAGTCGCACACTCAAAGACTAAAAGAGTTAGGCGGACATACCGTTTAATATTTAACAGATTTCAATTCGTATGGAATTTTCAAAGGGCCAATATGAGAAATTCTTGCATTTAAATGGCGGGAAAAAATCTACTTGCTTCTATAAATATTTTTTATAGTTTTGATTCGATTTTCATTACGCCTCTATATAAATTCTAACCATCCATCATAATATGAAAAAAATAGCACAATTGTGTTTAATCGGACTGGGAGTCTCTCTCTTCAGCAGTTGTTTTAGTTGCTACACTGTACACGGAGTAACCAACAATCCGGTTGGTAAGAAGACGGGAACAGCTACTTTAACACCATTCAAACGAAATGGAGACTTTAGTTATTCTTCAGCGGCCAAAGCGGGTAAAATAAACCTTATAGGCACTTGGGAAATTAAATCAGGATTACTGAAAGTGAGAACCACCGTATCAGGAGAATCCGATCCTAATCAGAAAGGTAATAAACGTAAAGGAAAATAATCATGAAGAAATATTTATTAATAACGATCGCATCTGTTGCCTTGTTGGCATCATCCTGCAGTGTTACGCACCCCTATCAAGTAACAAATAATCCAATTGGATCAAAAAAAGGAAAATCAAGCACTATAACTATCTTGGGGATAGGTTCTGCTGCACCAATAAATTTAAGTTCAAGAGGAATACGGTTTAATAGAAACTATGGCGTAATGGAAGCAGCTAAAAAGGGAAAAATTACTCGTATTGGTGTTGTAGACTTAAAATATACCAATTATATTCTTTTTGGTAAATACACTTTAATAGTTCTTGGCGAATAAACATATGATCATGAAACAAAAAATTAACAACATATATCAGTATCCTGTTTTTATGCTCTATGCTAGCTTCCTGCTCTTTGATGATACCTGTAGCAGTAACGGATAACCCTGTGGGAACACGCAAGGGCGTTGCATCCGCGAAAACCTATTTTGGATTTGGAAACGTGGATGTAGGGGTTGAAAAAGCTGCTAAAAATGGTAAAATCACACGTGTTGCTACCGTGGATTACAAAGTGTCATTCGTATTTTTCTTTATTGGCAAATATGAAACAATTGTTACCGGAACAGGCCCGGGGGATGAAGGCGTAACTGATACTGCTACTGAAGGTGACGACTCAGAAGATGAAGAATAAGTAAGCACTCCTTTGCGCATTTTGCAACTAAAGGATGACCTTCTTACATGATGGGAATATGCATATCACCCTTCATAAAAACTAACTTTTTAAAATAGAACAAAGGAACACCGGTTTGCCAACGCAGCCGGTGTTTTTGTTTATGCCCTATTCAGGTGTACTTTTGCAGATCTAATCGCGCAAACACTCTTGGACTTCCACCCTGCTCAATATGCATTACCGATCGAAGAAGTAATCGAAACGGTACAAAACCACCTTCAACAACACAATACCCTGATTGTGCATGCGCCTCCGGGAGCCGGTAAAAGCACGTTGCTTCCGCTAACCTTATTGGACCAACCGTGGTTGCAAGGGCAAAAAATCATCCTATTGGAGCCCCGCCGACTTGCTGCAAAATCAATTGCCGCAAGGATGAGTGATATGTATGGAACTCCCTTGGGTGAAACCATCGGATACCGCATCCGTTTTGAAAACAACGTAAGTGCTTCAACCCGTATCGAAGTTGTTACAGAGGGTATTTTAACACGCATGCTGCACAGCGATAATGCTCTTGAAGGAGTGGGTATGGTTATATTCGATGAATTTCACGAACGCAGTATCCATGCAGATGTAGCATTGGCCTTGTGCCGTGAAACGCAACAGGTATTGCGGCCGGGAACTGCGTATTATGATTATGTCGGCCACCTTGAACACTGCCGTATTAAGCAAACTTTTGCAGGCTCCTGTAGTGGAAAGTGAAGGCAAGATGTTTCCGGTTGAACATGTGTATGCAGGAGGTCAGGATGAGCGGTTGTTGCCAGAGGTAACTTCGCGTTTGGTACTGAAGGCTATGAAAGAACACGAAGGTGATGTATTGGTATTTTTACCCGGAGAAGGCGAAATCCGCAAATGGTGCCGATCTTCTGAAACCGGAGGTTTCCGGAGTATCCATTCATCCCTTGTACGGCATGTTATCGTTTGGAGAACAACAGCAGGCGATTCGGCCTCATCCACAAGGGAAACGTAAAATCGTATTGGCAACCTCCATTGCTGAAACCAGTTTAACCATTGAAGGGATTCGCATTGTTGTGGATACCGGATTCGCACGCATGCAGCGGTTTGATCCCAAGTCTGGATTATCGAGACTGGAAACCGTAGCCATCTCGAAAGATGCAGCAGACCAGCGCGCCGGACGCGCCGGACGTTTGAGCGCAGGTGTATGCTACCGCATGTGGACCAAAGCAACACATGATCGGTTATTAGACCACCGTATTCCGGAAATTATGGAGGCTGATCTGGCATCATTGATGCTTGATTTGGCAGTATGGGGTGTGCATGATTTATTTGGGTTAACCTGGTTAACACCGCCACCCAAAGCCCACGTGAAACAAGCCAATGAGGTATTGCATATGCTAGGTGCGCTTGAGAACAACAAGATTACAGAACATGGTAAGCATATACACCAATTGGCTTGCCATCCTAGAATTGCACATATGTTGCTGATGGCACAAACGGTATCGGCAAAGCAACTGGCCACGGATATTGCCGCCATTTTAGAAGAGCGAGATCCTTTACCGAGAGATTCCGGAATTGATATCAACTTGCGGATTGAGGCATTGAGAAGATCGAGGCAACATGCCTCAGCAGGTAACCGCATGGCACGTATTGAGAAAGTTGCCGAATCGTATCGAAGGTTGCTGGAGATTCCGGCATCAAATGATCCGGTGGATGTTTATGAAACCGGCTTGTTACTGGCGTATGCCTACCCGGAGCGTATTGCTTGCGCCCGGCCGGGGAATAATGCTCAGTTCCAATTGGCCAATGGCAAATATGCAGTGGCCGGACATCGGGATGATTTAAGCAATGAGCCTTGGTTGTCGGTGGCACATATCGATACCCGTGATGGACTTGGCAAAATATTTTTAGCCTCTCCCCTCAACCCCAAAGACCTGCGTCCTTTGGTCAAAGAAAAAGAAGTGATTACATGGGATACGCACCGAGGCGGATTGATAGCAAGCAAAGACTTACGCATTGGCAGCATTGTATTGCAAAGCAAGCCCTTGCCTGATCCTGATCCGAAGCATCTTGTAGAAGCCATTGCAAAGGCAGTAGAAACCGAAGGAGAGCGATTGTTGAATATGGATGAGGCTTTTGTACAACTGCAATGCAGGATTCGGAGTTTGCAACTTTGGAATGAAGATGACCAGTGGCCAGATGTAAGCACAGATTCCCTATTGGCAAACAATCTTGAATGGCTTGGTGGATATTATGCGGCAGTTAAACGGAATGAAGATCTGAAAAAAATCAAACCTTGCGGAAGCGTTATTACTTAGTTTGAATTGGGAACAACAACAATTGTTGGAACAGTTGGCACCGGCGAAAATAAAAGTTCCCAGCGGATCAATGATTCCTGTTGAATACGCTATCGATGGAGGGATTCCGGTATTATCAGTTCGCTTGCAGGAGGTATTTGGGATGCTTGAAACCCCCAAGGTTAATAAAGGCACAATGCCTGTTGTTATGCATCTTTTATCACCCGGATTTAAGCCTGTTCAGGTAACCCGGGATTTAAAAGTTTTTGGCAGTTGGCTTATTTTGAAGTGAAGAATGAACTCAATCGTCGTTATCCAAAACACGCGTGGCCTGATAATCCATTGGAGGCATTACCTGTTGCCAAAGGTGGAATTCGGAAATAACCTACCACAAGGCGTTCATTATTGTTACGATGCCAAGGGCCGCACAAACACACCCCATAATGCGGTTTCCTTTTGTTCGGATTAATCCGATTAGTGATTGGTTCTGAAAACGGTGAATTACTGCGATCAGTAAAACGTGTAGGAAGAAGGCTCCTATAGCGGCTCCGGCCGAGGCTGCACCCACAATCAGGTGAAGTTCCGGGAATAGCTGTTTGAGTTGGATACCGATTAGCGACCAAAACAGCAGCAATTGCGGATTACCCAAACCAAGAATGCTTCCCGTTATAAATCCACGATGGATCTTTGTTGACGTTATTTTTTTCTGATGGTTTCTGAGTGGCAATGATCCAAGCAACAAAGAGCAGCACACATCCTGTTATCAACTGAAGGTACCTACTGCTGAAGACCTCTATGTTTACAATCGAAAGGCCACCTAAAGCAATGCAGGCGTAAAGCATTTCGGGCCAGGATCCTCCAACAGCAACAGCCAAAGCCTGTCGGTATCTGTATTGCAGAGATTCATGCATGACCAGCATGTTTACCGGGCCAGGTTGCAAAGAGCCCATAAAACTTACCATACAAAATATCATAAACACTGCCATCATGTTTGCTGGCTATAAACACGCAACTGTTGCATCACTGTTTTGAGTTTTGGGAGCGTAACACCTCGTTTCCTGTTTTGTGTCGCAATGCGGTAAACCCATCGGTAGTGATTGAACAACGCTGCATAAGCTTTATACAATGGTGTATTTGGATCATAAATATGACCCGGCTCCGATGCAATACCATTAAGTTCCATAATCTTTATATTGCCTCTTTCAAGGTCTTCAACGGAGGCTGCTTTTACATCAAAACGACCGATAAAGAATCCGTCAATATGGTTAGCGATTTGGTCAAACGATGCCACCATTCTGGGCGTAATCAGTTCATTGGCGTCTATAAATCGTGTTCCCCTGCAGTGGTTTCCGATTGGCTCTAATAGCATCTGTTCGCCGCTGCCAAGTATATTGTTTTTAACCTCATCAAACTTGCGTAGCAAGGTTTCTAATTGGAGTTGTGCACGTTCCGATTGGCGTATCAATTGCTCTATTGTTTGTTGACCATCGCCAGTGATGCTTAAAAACGCTTTTGCAACAATGGATGTTATCCCTGAAGTACTTCCGTCGGGCAGACGGTAATACAGTACGCCAAACTCAAGTGGCTCATTGAGGAATGATTGAATGATACATGCCGATGGATGCTGTTTCATGTAGTCTTGAAGTCCGCTCATATTTTTGATCACAGCTACGCCCTTGCCCCGTTCACCAATATCGGGTTTAATCACAAATGGGAATGATATGTGGTGGTTGGAAATGGCTTGGACTACTTCTGAAAGGGTTGGAGCTTTTCAAAATAGATTGACTGAGGTAATAGGTTTGAGGGAATTGCCTTCAAGATGCTGATCTTTGACTCTCCTACCAATCCTCCTAAAAACATAAGCGGATTGGCTGCCGCAAAGAAGGCAAGTGACCGGGAACGCATAGACAAAATGAGGTATTGGATGAAGACCGGCAGGTACAAAATCCAAAACGGCCAGTACTCAAATCGGGTGATTTTATGAATAGACATACCCATTAACGGTTGGTTGAGATGGTTAAATGGTGGAGGGTTTCTGTTTGTGTCATACAATCCTTATACCTCATTCGGATATTACGTTCTTTGACTTCAATTCCGGTGATGCTGGTTGTTTTTAATCCCTCTCCCCTTTGCATGTTTAATGCGATTGACGGATCTGTGTTATTGCCTCCGAAATGGTGAAAATGGAGCAACTGATGCAATTCAGGAGACGGATATTGAGCTAAAAAATCAGCAAACCATTGCCTGCGTTGTTGGCGTATCTCTTCTGTATACAAGGTCACTGAAGACCATATCTGTGGTTCATTTGTATGATGCGGTATGACTTTTAACTCCCCTCCATCCCATCTGATTTCATCAATCTGTTGCGTTGTAATATGAATGATGATGAGTGTAAATGGTTCAATGCCCTCAAACCGGTAGTTGTAGGTGAACGCTTCGACATCATTGAATTCAAAAAAATGTGGAATAACGAGTCCTCTGCTTTGCCTGTATGGTGGCTCCGAAACATGCTTGGTATGTGCGCCATTGAGCAAGCATAGGATATAGCCATTATCGGCAATACTCAACCAGGTTCCCTTGGTTGAATGTCAACCGGATACAATGCAAGTACGTTTTGAATCTGATACTCCTGGGGAGGAAGCGCATATCGCATAACGGATTCGTCGCGGTTAGAAGCGAGCATAAAACCATCTTTGTGTGGAATGTAACTAAGCGTGCACATGCTTGGATTGGTGGTTTTGCGTTGCAAAGGCAACTCGAATGTTTCCGGCAATTGAATATGCGGATACTGGTGGCGGATGACGATTTGAATAATGGCCATATGGTGTATGGCATGTTCAATATTGTATGCGAGTTCGCGCATTACACTTGACTGCAAGGTGATCTCGGGCGCGTTTAGGGCGAATGAACCCACAACCGTTAGCATTCTATCGCTATTCACACCTTGTAATTGTTGCATAATGTGTCTGGAGAATGATTGTGCTTCCTGTCTATCTGTTTCAATCACCAGTTAGACGTCGACGGGCATCGTAGTTAACATGACCTGTTTGTTCTCCATTCAGCCACTCTTCAAATAGTTCCAGGATGTGCCTTACGTGCTTTCCAATTGTTTTGTCCGGCCAACAGGTTGCATTCCGAAGCATACTGCTCATTGCTTAACCGAACAATGGCATCATTCAACTGTTCCAGCAGTTGTGTGGCAACCAAAGTTAAAGGAGGATAGATCATCTTTAAAACGATTGAGGTGAGCGAAAGGATAGAAACGGAATCTGGTTTCGTTCAATCCACAATATGACGGCAGCACATATCCATACGGGAAATAGCGAGCCCAAACAATAAGCCTCCATCCCCCATCACGTCAATTCCCAAAATGGTTAAGTGACTGGCAATGGCGCCTGTCATTGTGCCCAGCGCCATCAATGCTCCTAACCAACGTTTAGATGGAATAAAAAATAACACAGACGCAATCAACTCGACCATTCCAGAGCCGATTCGGCCCCAAGGCTCCATCCCGGTCGTGGTGAAAATGTAAACCGATTCTACGGCACCGGTAAACTTAAAAACAAGGTTTGTAGCAAGATGACTGTTGGAATGGCGATGAGTAGCCAGTACACTTTAGATGTTCTCATACGTATTTAAAAATGTTGGATGTTTAGTTGACGTTAACGGAGGCAGTGCTGTTAGATATGTGTAGCCAATACTGACCATTGCTGAGTTGCGGAAGGTTAACCGTATCTGATGAAGTACCTTGATAAGACCATACTTTTTCACCCAACACATTGTACAGTTCGAGGTTAATTGTTGTTGCATCAATACCTTTCAAGCGAATAAAGGATGCTGCGGGATTGGGAAAGATGCTTATATTATCCAGTTCTCCATGTGCACTCCTGTTGAGGCTTGTAGTGCCTCCCAATGGTTGGCTTCTGCCAACTTGAATTACTGTTTTATCAGCGTGCTGAAAAATCCCCATTGCGTACAATTGCGGTATATTCCAGTGGTCTGCCTTTCTGACCCTGCGTACCCAACGCAAGTAATCGCCTTGCCGCTCGAGTTCAATAGATTCTCCTGTGATTGGAGTTAGGCTTTTTCTGAAAACATTCAAATGTTTATCCTCTCCATTTGGGGCATCATAATTAAGCAATTGCTCAACTACCAGAACAGTAAGGTTGAGTTGGGTGATTCCTGAAGTATCGGTTTTATGAATCAATAGCTCGATTTCTAAGCTATCGTCAAACTCATGAATCAACGCATTGCAGGAGATAAAAGTAGTTTGTGAACGGAATGGTGCGAACAGTTGGTCATCAGCATAGTCTGAAAACCCATCCACCACTTTGCCTTGAATGATGAGTCTGGGTGTTGCACCGTAAACTCCATACCATTTCGTACGATCGTCATTTTCCGTTTTATTTTGTTGATTGAGGAGGCATGTTGGGTATGGTGAGCTTGGGTAATAAGATACATGCAACACACCTGATTGATTTTGCAGGTTGTTTAAAAAACCGGGATTGCGGGAAGCGCAAACGCTGCAGCGTGTATTGGTAAAATGTTCTACCAATATGTTTTTGGCAACCTGCTGGGCATTGAGCATTCCCACCGTAAACCCTATATAAATTAGGAGTGTGAATCTTTTCATCTTATTTAGTATTTACGGTGTTTTGCCAGTTTTTGATTGCCGCTGGTTTCAGCAGTTGTTCCTGTTCATTCCATTTAGATAAGGTATTGTTGATGATGCTGTAATAAAACAGGTTTAGTTTTCCATCCACAAATTTGTACTTCAGCGGATCGACCTCCACCTTTTCTCCGTATTTACCCATCGCATAGGCGCACCAGCCGCCGTATGCGGGTTCATACTGATCTGGATTGGCTTTGAACTTGGTCAGGTGATCTTGGGAAGCAAAGAGGTATTTGACACCCCGGTAAAACGTAAAGATTTCAGGTTTGCCTTTAACTGGATTGTTTTCCGTATAACTTACTGGGTCATAACCTTGCAATGCAAGACCAGATGCATCCAGGTTAAAGTGTTTTTTTCGAATCGAAAAATCGGTTTGGGCAGTTGCGGATGCTATCGAGAACGATAGTAGTATCCATATAAAAATGCGGCTCATGATGTTGTTGTTTGCATGAATAGTCGGTGCTACCATTCAAACCTGACAACAACGGCAAAAATTATTTTTTCAATGCAGCTAAAACCCTGATTTTAAATTCACTTGAGGCCTTTATTGGGGTTACTGGGGTACTATTCTGGGCATAAAAAACATCCAGCTTTTTGCTCAAAGCAGCATACATCCTGCATGTATTACACATCTTTAGATGTGTTTGCAACCGAAGTTGATTAACGGATCCCAAGGCTACCACTTCCCTTTTTTCGACAAGTTCAGTGGCTTTTTTACATGAGAAAAACAAGATACGGTTAACTGCATTCATACTCTAAAAGGCCCATTGCTGTTCGATACACTTTTTCATCATTACTTTGGCGCGGTGAACAATTTGCCAGTAATTGGTGGGACGGATATCCATTTCCTGACAAATTAACTCAGCTTTTTTTTCCTCCATGAATTTTAGGGTCACAATACTCTTCCACTGAAAAGGCAATTTGTCCATGCAACTGTTTAAAACGCTGATGAAAGAAGGATCATCGAGCACGTGTTGTTTTTCATCCCATTGAATGGTTTGGTAGTTTTTCCAACTTCCATGTTCGTCAAATAAGTCTTCGAACGCATTGTTAGAATGAACAGCCTGGTATTTTGAAGCCTGGCGGTAAAAGTCGTTGATCTTGTTATTGAGTATACCGAAGAGCCATGTTTTCGGGTTGCTGTTTCCTTTAAAAGATTCCTGTTTTTCAACAGCTACAAGAAATGTTTCCTGCACAAGGTCTTCGGCAGTGCTTTGATGCTTCACCTTATGAATTGCCCAGGAAAACAACTCATCGGTATACAAGGATACCCATTCTTCAACCGTATGTTGAGGAGCGTTGCTCATATAACGTAACGAATCTATCTATTGTCTGGTTTTTGGTTGCGGCGGAACGGTTTTCTTTTGTTGGTTGATGGTCGTTTGATCCTCACCTCTGGCTGGTATAAAGGAGCTTCTCCCAACGCTTCCGGTAGGGGCAGTTTGGTAATCGGATACCCGATCAGGTTTTCGATTTCATAAAACCGGCGGGCATCTTTGGGATTAATAAAGGTAATGGCCGTTCCGGTTGTTTCTGCGCGAGCCGTTCTGCCAATGCGGTGAACATAATCTTCCGGATCCGGAGGAACGTCGATGTTAACAACAAGACCTATCCCATCCACATCAATTCCACGCGACAAGATATCCGTACCAATCAGCACCTTGAGTTCACGGTTTCTGAATTCACGCATGATGGCTTCTCTTTCCGGTTGTTCCAAATCGCTGTGAAATGCCTTGATTTTAATCTGGCTGCGTTTGAGTTCGCGTTCAAGGTCTTTTACCTTCTCTTTTGTTCCCGCAAACAATATTGCAGTAATATCGCCCGCTTCAGTCAAAATTTTCTTCAGTAAAGGAATTTTTTGTTGGTCGTACGTCATATAGGCTTGCTGCAAAATCCCTTCAGCAGGTTTACTGATGGCAATATTAATTTGTTCAGGGTTTTGCAAAATCTTTTCTGCAAGCATCCTGATCTTCGGGGGCATGGTAGCCGAGAAAAGCAATGTTTGGCGCTCTTTGGGAAGGAAGCTGATGATGCGTACAATATCTTCATAAAAGCCCATGTCAAGCATGCGGTCGGCTTCATCCAGTATTAAGTGCTTAAGGTTGCTCATGTCAACGGATCCACTCGATGTTAACATAGCCAGTAGACGTCCCGGTGTTGCAATCACAATATCAGCTCCTTCACGCATGGCTTTTTGCTGTTGTGCAAATGCATTACCATCATTGCCACCGTACACACAGATGGGAACTAATGCCTGTAAAATAAGCGAAACCTTCTACTTGTTGGTCGATTTGCTGAGCCAATTCGCGTGTGGGAGCAATTACAAGGGTATGAGTTTACTATGACCGGATTGGGCAATTTGTGCATAACCGGAAGGAGGTATGCTGCTGTTTTCCGGTTCGGTTTGTGGCGCAGGCGATCAGATCTTTATATTGTCTAGGATAGCGGGAATGGCTTGTTGCTGAATGGGCGTTGGTGTTTCAAATCCCATCGCATCCAGTCCGTCCTGTAGGGATTCATTAAAGTTAAAATGAGTGAAGTTCACGTATACAAATTTTTCTGCAAGTTAATCGTTCTAACGGTAATGCGTGATATATTGCGATAATTCCCTCTGCAACGATGATTCATTATTTATTCACTTCGGTTGAACCGCCTTACAAAGCGGCTTTTGAGCGTCAAACAAGGCATCAAAATCAAAAGGTAGCACAAATACTGGCCATCAGCATTTTTCTGTTTTCCATATCCCTTTCCCTAACCGACTTACTGATTGACTATGAAACCGTTTTGCGGCAATATGCGTCGTACCAAGCGGTTAACATCTACTTTATTTCTTCTTCAGGATTGTTTTCCTTACTATTCCTGGCATTGGCACAAACGCAGTATTCCTTTTTGCGTAAAGCTCAGCACGTTTTGGTTTGGCTATTTTCAGTGTCTATTGTATTCGGGTGTATTTGGATATCGTTTATCGCGCAAGCTAATCCTAAAAACACCTTAACACTGCTCATGCTGTCGCTTATTGCAGTTGCATCTGTTATGGTGCTGAGTTTAGCAGAAACACTCCTGATTGCATTTGCATCTTTCATCACCTTTACAATTGGATTGGGCTATTACCAAACAGACCTTGATCTTTGGATTTCCAATTACGTAGGGTTTTGCCTCGTATTAATCGGCTATTTTGTACTTTCACGGTTGGTGTACTCTTTTCATGCCAATTACCACGTTAAGTGAATCAGATTGAGGATCAGAATAAAGCTATTGAAGCATCTAACCAATCTAAGAATGAAATACTCAGCTTGGTTGCACACGATTTGCGTTCTCCTGTCGGTAATATTGCACAATTGGTGAAGCTCATGGAAACAGGTAAACTCACGGATGCAGAAATGGAAACTTGCCGGCGCCATATACAAGAGTGTTGTGTAAAGGCCGATTCGATCATTCGGGAGATATTGGTAGTGGCTCAGGACGACAGCAATCAGGAGTTGCTTCGAACCAAAGAAACTAATCTGAATCAACTATTATCCGAAACTGTTAAAAGTTGGGAACAGGTTGTTAATGGCACCCGAAGTATCCGATTGGTTGTTCCGGATGCTCCATTGTATGCGCCAATCAATCACGATAAGTTCCAGCGCGTTTTGGATAACCTGATCAACAATGCTATTAAGTTCACAGCAGTGTCATCGGGTACTATCACAATCGAATTACAATCCATCGCAAAGGCGGTGCGGATTACCATATCCGATAACGGTATTGGGTATTCCTGCGCGAATGCTTCCATTTGTGTTTGATAAATTCACGTCTGCGGGTCGAACCGGATTGCTGCAAGAGCCTTCTATAGGTCTTGGTTTACATATCAGCAAGCAATTGGTTGAGAAACATGGTGGCCGTATCTGGGTAGAAAGTGAAGAATACAAGGGTTCGGTTTTTTATATAGATTTACCTACACAATAATGAATATTACGACATGACGGTTCACAAAAAGAATGCGCTTATTTTTATCTTCATCACGATTTTGGTGGACGTAATTGGTATTGGGATTATCATTCCAGTTGTGCCTAAACTGATTGCGCAGTTATCGGGAGAAGGGCTAAGTGAAGCATCTCGAATCGGTGGCTGGCTGATGTTTGCTTTTGCGGCTACACAGTTTCTCTTCTCTCCCATCATGGGCGGACTCAGTGACCGTTTCGGGCGTAGGCCTGTTTTATTGTTTTCATTGTTAGGCCTTGGAATTGATTACGTATTCCATGCCTATGCTCCAACCATCGGATGGTTGTTTTTAGGACGGGTTATTGCGGGTATGTTTGGTGCCAGCTTCACTACGGCTTCGGCCTATATCGCCGACATTAGTGAGCCTGAAAAAAGGGCACAAAATTTTGGGATGATCGGTGCTGCATTTGGCTTAGGATTCATTATCGGTCCGGTGATCGGTGGAATTGCCGGAAGTCATTTTGGCCCAAGATCACCGTTTATCGTAGCCGCTATTTTGTCGTTGTTGAATATGGCATATGGATACTTTGTATTACCAGAGTCGCTCGACGCCTCTCAACGACGTGCATTTGATTGGAAGCGAGCCAATCCTATCGGTTCACTTATGCATCTGCGTAAGTATCCGGTTATTTCAGGTTTGGTTGTATCATTGGTTTTGATTTACATCGCAGCGCATGCCGTTCAAAGCAATTGGAGTTACTATACCATGTTTAAGTTCCATTGGAATGAAGCCATGGTAGGATATTCATTAGGTGTTGTAGGCGCTTTGGTTGCCATCGTGCAAGGGGGCCTGATTCGGTTCATTATTCCGAAACTGGGACAACAACGTTCTGTTTACGTAGGCATTGGATTGTATGCATTGGGTTTTGCCCTGTTCGGCATGGCAACAGCCAGTTGGATGATGTTTGTCTTCTTGGTTCCCTATTGTTTTGGTGGTATTGCAGGTCCCGCTTTACAGGGGATTATCTCCGCTCAAGTGCCGGGCAACGAACAAGGTGAATTGCAAGGAGCCCTTACGAGCTTGATGAGTGTCACATCGATTATTGGTCCTGTGCTCATGAATGGGTTGTTTGCTTATTTTACATCACCTCAAGCTCCGTTTGATTTGCCGGGTGCTTCTTATTTTCTGGCAGCATTCCTAACCCTCATCAGCCTTGTATTTTCTTACCATATTCTTTCAACCCGATTGAATAAAGCATCATGACGGAACAAAACCGGGCAATTCACCGATTGACAGCATTATGGGCTCTCAGTGAAAGTGGGCTTGGCGGGCTGATGCATGCATTTAAAATTCCATTCACGGGTTTTTTTCTCGGCGGATTTGCCATCGTGGTTGTTACATTGCTCGCTCAGGTATCTGACAAACCTTTTCAAACTATTCTGCGGGCAACCTTACTTGTTGTTCTGGTAAAAGCGGCAGCAAGTCCTCATTCTCCACCTATGGCTTATATTGCTGTTGGATTTCAAGGATTGTGCGGTGGTATCCTTTTTTCAGCTTATTCCTTTCTACCGTTTGGCAGCCATATTGTTTGGATGTCTCGCCTTGTTTGAATCCGCTGTACAGAAATTTCTCGTTGCCACGCTGATCTTTGGTAAACAGGTATGGGAAGCACTTGATACCTTTGTTGCTGCCGTTTTAAAAGACCTTTCCTTATTTGCCGATTTCTCTTTCAGTATGTGGCTGATTGGATTGTATACCGGTGTGTATGTTGTTTGGGGATCGCTGTTGGGATGGTGGTCGGGAGGTTTACAACAACGACTGGTCAAACGTAAAGACCAGCTATTGCAGCAATTCAAAACCCTTCAACCTTTTGAATCTATTTCCACAACAACTGCTAAACGTAAACACACCAAGCTGTGGATGGGGCTTATTGTCCTTGTGTTTATTGTATGGGTATTTCTGTGGGAAGGATCTTCCTCTAAGGCATTATCGGCCGTTTTGCGCACGTTGGCTGCTTTGGCCTTGCTGTTTTGGATTGTTACCCCGCTTTTTCAGTGGGGTATCCAACGTTGGGTGAAACGCCACCAACAGCACGGTCAATTTATTTCTGTGCTCGAGGCGATTCCTGAATTGCGCAACTATGTGCAGCCTGCTTTTCAACTTGCCAAGGCAGATGCATCTGGGGTTAAGGTATATCCGCTTTTTGTTGAGAACCTGATTCTGCTTTCGCTTTATGCCTGAACCGTTTGTTCCTGTTTATATCTTAAGTGAGCCTATTCGCTCCGGTAAAACAACAGCGTTGATGGGCTGGCTGGAAGGGCGATCGGTTGCCGGAATTCTGAGTCCGGATGTACACGATAAGCGTGTGATGTTTGATTTAAAAACACGCACTTCCTTTCCCTTTCAGTTAGACGAAAAGGAAGCTGGAATACGCATCGGTAGGTTTGTGTTTGATCCTAATGCATTCGTAAAGGCCAACCACCTTTTATCGGAAGCACCACAAAAAACTGCTGATTGGATTGTGGTCGACGAGGTAGGCAGACTCGAAATGGATCAGTTGGAAGGACTTGCATCTTCCGTTCAGGATTTGGTTCAACTGGCTCAATCGGGCAAACTTCCATCAAAGTTGTTATTGGTGGTCAGGGATTATCTATATGAATCCGCCGTTGAGCACTATGGTATCCAATATCCCATCCGACTAAACCGATCCGATTTGGATCTGGCAAGGAAACCTTTTCCCGTAAAAGGCATTGTACTATGTGGCGGTCAGAGTGTCAGAATGGGATGCGATAAAGCCTTTATTACGTATACATCTTTACCTCAGTTTGCAAGGGTTTCAGCCATGCTTTCGCTATTTGTAAACGATGTTGTTATTTCATGCAATGCTGTTCAAAAAACAATGCTAAGTCCGTTTTATCAAGCAATACCCGATAATGCGACATGGATAAATGCGGGCCCATTAACCGGTATATTAAGTGTACTTGAACACGGTTGTGAAGCTCCCATTCTTGTGATCGGATGTGATTATCCTCACCTTGCATTAGCTGACATGAAGGCATTACTTTCTGAACGATCAAGTGCATATGATGCCGTTTGCTTTCACAATGAAGCATCCGGATTTGATGAACCCTTGCTTGCCGTATATGAGCCAAGCTGCTTTAACCTTATGCGTGAGGCATACCACTCAGGCAATACTTCCTTGCAGCAATTTTTAAAAACGATCCGCGTAAAACGGCTTTATGCAGAAGACAAACAACGCATCATGAGTGTGGATTCACCATGATCGTTAATCGGGTTATTGCCCTTAATTCGTACATTCGCAGTATATGAGTAAACCGGGAGTAGCTTCAACACAAATCATCCGTATTCTTGGAACTGAAAACAACAGAACAGTGGATTTACTTGCAGTTGAAGAACCGCTTGAGATCAGAGTGGGTTATGGTACTCACCATCAACGCGAACAGCAATCAGTTGCTGTTACAATGCGTACACCCGGAAACGATTTTGAAACTGGCTTTGGGTTTCCTGCTCACTGAAGGGATTATTGATGATCGTTCACAGGTTTATACTATTCAGTATTGTACCGAACTGAATACCATTGAAAACAAGGAAAACATTGTTCGGGTAGAATTACAGCCTGATGTTTCGGTTGATCTGAAAAAAACTGCAACGTCACTTCTACACCAGCAGCAGCTGTGGCGTTTGCGGAAAGGAAAGCATTGAAGCAATCCACACCATTTGCAAACGAACCATTGCACCTGCAACCACACTTGATATTGACCTTATTAAAACACTTCCGGAGAGGCTTCGGAAAGCACAACTGGTGTTTGAACATACCGGAGGTCTTCATGCCTGTGCCCTATTTTCTCCAGCGGGAGAATTGCTCCTGTTACGAGAAGACGTGGGCCGACATAATGCCTTGGATAAATTAGCCGGAGCATTGGCAGCAAGCAGTCTTGATTCATCTCAATTAATATTGTTACTGAGCGGAAGAGCCAGCTTTGAACTCATTCAAAAGGCTGCCATGATGGGGATTCCCATCGTATGCGCCATTGGTGCTCCAAGCAGTCTGGCTGTTGAAACGGCCAGATCTTTCGGCATTCAACTCATTGGATTTCTAAAGCCGATCGGATGAATATTTACACTTCCTATTCTCACATTGCATAACCTGTAGAAGTTTTCTACTTTGCATTTTTAATGAACAGCATGTATACCTTAGCACGATTCGCCTCTATTTGTTTCCTCTGCATTTCGTTTGTCTATGCGCAAGCACCCCGCTCCTATACTTCAAGTGAACTTTTGCTTCAATTGAAAAAGCTCAATACCGTTGGTTCGGTGCTCTATATCGCAGCACACCCGGATGATGAGAATACGCGACTGATCTCCTATCTGGCCAATGAACAGTGTGTTCGAACCGGTTACCTTAGCCTCACCCGGGGCGATGGAGGGGCAAAACCTGATTGGTTCAGAACAAGGTGTTGAACTGGGTCTGATTCGTGCCCAAGAGTTGGTTGCTGCTCGACGAACAGATGGCGGGGAGCAGTTTTTCACGCGGGCATATGACTTTGGATTCAGCAAATCACCTGAAGAAACATTGCACAAATGCAACGCGATTCAATATTAGCGGATATGGTTTGGGTGATTCGTCAGTTCAGGCCGGATATTATCATTACACGTTTTGCAACAGACGGTAGCGGTGGACATGGGCATCATACAACATCGGCCATTCTCGCTGAAGAGGCTTTTGAAGCAGCAGCCGATCCTCAACGTTTTCCTGAGCAGTTGCAAAAAGTTACTGTTTGGAAACCCCGTAGATTACTCCACAACAGTACCGCTCGTTTCTTTAATCCCAATGCCGACTTAAGCCACCTCATCAAGTTAGACGTTGGTAAATTTAATCCCATGTTGGGCAAAAGTTATGGCGAAATCGCGGCTGAGAGCAGAAGCATGCATAAGAGTCAGGGATTTGGAAGTGCCCGTCAACGCGGGGAGTATTTCGAATACTTTAAACCACTCAAAGGAGATACAACCGGATTGAAAGATCCGTTTCAAGGAATTGACTTTAGCTGGCAACGGATTCCCGGTGGTGTGCAGTAGGCAAAGCCATCAGTCAAATCATGAACCAGTTTGAAGTTGCACATCCGGAAGCTTCGCTTCCTGCATTGGCCAAAGTGCATGCGCCAATTGTTGAAATTAAACCATCCTGATCTCGTGTATAAACGCAAACAACTGGAACAATTGATGGTGTTGTGTTCGGGTCTTTCAGTCGATGCGACCTCTTCTCAAACTGTGATCACATCGGGCAGCAAACAAAAACTCGAGTTTTCAGCAGTGGCCCGTAACCCCGTTCGGGTTAAACTCAAAGGAATTCGATTTCCAGGCTTGTGGAGAAATCAACCATTGCCTTTCGACACCCTGCTGGATACGCTTGTTAAGACTAATCTTCCAGTGATTATTGCATTTGTATCTCAAACAGGTTCCGCTCCGGAAGTTTCACAACCCTACTTTCTGCGTAAACCCATTCACGATGGAATGTTTGATGTTGCCGGATTGGACTACCGTGTTTTTACCCGAATATTCAACACATAATCAGGCCACGTTTGAATTGTGAAATTGAAGGCATCCCAATTCAATTGCCATTAACGATCCAGTATAAATGGGTTGATCCGGAAAAGGGTGAATTGTATCGACCTGTTGTATTGGCACCACCTGTTACTGTGAGCAGCGAAGAAGATGTGCTTGTTTTTGGTGATCTACAGTCAAAAAAACTAAAGCTATACGTGAAGGCAAATCGTGATTCTGTATCTGCTGAAGTGGTGATCAACGTACCTTCAGGCTGGGATGTATCCTCGATGAATCAAGCGCTTCAGAACCAAGCAAACAACCGAATTGTTTTGGTTAAACTGGCTAAACGAAATGATGTTCAGGAGATTGATCTCAATATTAAACCCATCTCGGGCGCATCTTCTTCTACCCTGTCCATTAGCTTATTTATTGATGGGCAGAAGTGGAATATGGGCATGAAAGAAATTCAATATGATCACATTCCGGTTCAAACCTATTTTACGGAAGCCCGGATAAAGCTGCTGAAGCTTGATGTAAAACATTCGGCAAAAAAAATCGGATACATCCCGGGAGCGGGTGATGAAGTTCAGGCATGTTTAACACAACTGGGTTATGAAGTTGTAACACTCACCAACGACAAACTTGCTTCAGATGACCTGAAACAATATGATGCCATCATCACAGGGGTGCGGGCATACAATACCAATGATAAGCTACCCGTTTACAAGAGAAAGCTGATGGAGTATGTGTCCAATGGAGGAAACCTGGTTGTGCAATACAATACCAACAGTTGGGCTGGTCCTTTAAGCAGCGATATTGGTCCATATCCGTTCAAAATTAACCGAAACCGCATTACTGATGAACAAGCGAAAGTGGTCAGAACCCTCCCTGATCATCCTGTCTTTTCAACACCGAATGCAATTACAGAGGGAAGACTTTGCTGGTTGGATTCAGGAACGCAGCATCTACCATGCTTCAGACTGGGATAGCAATTATGTAGCTCCCATCAGTATGGCCGATCCTTATGAGATGACTGTTGGAAATGTTTCTCCTGTAGGAAAGCCGGATAAAGGGGCACTCATCATTGGCCGGTATGGGAAAGGCCATTTTGTGTATACGGGTTTGGTGTTCTTTCGACAACTGCCGGCAGGCGTTCCCGGAGCCTATCGCTTAATGGTGAATCTGATTGAACTCGGCAAACAATGATAAACGAATCTTCAAATACATCCTTTCGAAACTGGTATGCAGCCGTTATCGTAGCCTTGTGCTGTGAAATCATCTTGTTTTACCTCTTTACCCAATCCTTTTTATGAAAAAAATTGGTATGATCATTTGTTTGTTCCTTGCTGCTCAGTGTGAGGCACAACAATTTAACAAGCAATTAGCCGATTCGCTGAAAGCTGATGAATATGGGATGCGCCAATATGTAATGGCTTTCTTAAAGAAAGGGCCTAACCGCAATCAAGACTCAGCAACAGTGGCGTCCTTACAGCGCGCGCATCTTGACAATATCGCACGTTTGGCCAAAGAAGGGAAACTGGTCTTGGCTGGTCCTTTTATGGATGAAGGGGAAGTTCTGGGGATTTACATTTTTTGTGTATCAACACTTGAAGAGGCCACAAAACTGACCCAAACAGATCCGGCGGTAAAGGCTGGAAGACTGAAAATGGAATTGCACCCATGGTACGGATCAGCAAGCGGTAATGATGATACCATCGATTCATGAAACACTTTCCCGAAAAAATCCATAAGTATGAGTTCAACAGATTGGATTGTTCTCGTTGTTACCTTAAGCGCTGTTATCGGTTATGGGATCTATAAAAGCAAGCATGAAAAGAGTTTAGACTCCTATTTCAAAAGCAATAACTCCATGAGTTGGTTCCTGATTTTGTTATCAATCATGGGAACTCAGGCCAGTGCGATAACCTTTCTTTCTGCACCGGGACAAGCTTATACCGACGGCATGCGGTTTGTTCAATACTATTTCGGGCTACCTATTGCCATGGTGGTCTTGTGCATCACCTTCGTTCCTATTTTTCATTCGCTTAAGATCTACACTGCTTATGAATACCTTGAACAACGCTTTGATTTACGAACCCGATCGTTAACCTCATCGCTGTTTTTGATCTCACGAGGGTTATCTACGGGAATCAGCATTTATGCACCATCTATTATTTTATCTTCCTTGTTCGGATGGAATATTTACATCACGAACCTGATCATGGGTGGACTACTGATTATTTATACGCTCACCGGGGGAGCCAAGGCTGTAGCCTACACCCAGATGCAGCAATTGTTCATTGTATTTATCGGAATGTTTCTCGCCGGTTGGATGGTTGTTAAGCTATTGCCTGAATCCATAGGCTTCACTGAAGCATTGGAAGTAGCCGGTAAAATGGGAAAATTGAACATTATTGAAACAAAGATTGACGTAACGGATACTGCCTGGTGGAAAGATAAATAACAATATCTGGAGTGGGTTAATTGGTGGATTTTTTACTCTCCTATTTTGGCACGGATCAGAGTCAAGTAGGCAGATACCTCACGGCCAAAAACATCAGTGAAAGCAGAATCGGTCTGTTGATGAATGGGCTGGTAAAAGTACCGATGCAATTTTTAATTCTGTTGATCGGTGCGCTCGTGTTTTCGTTTTACCTGTTTTACAGTGCACCTATATTTTTTAATGAAGCACAAGTGAACAAAGTGCTTACCTCAGAGTGTGATTCTTGCAAACAAGAATGGCCTGTTTTACAATCCCAACATGATTCTTTGGTAACAATGTCGCAATCATACGTACGTTCGATGAGCATTGCCCTTGAACAAAATAACCAAGATGGTATTGCTGCCGATCAGCAACAATTACTTCAGTTAGAGCAGGAGAAAAAAAGAGTTCGGCAGCAGGCTATCGGGCTCATTAAAAAAGCCGATCCGACAGCAGACGCAAACGATACCAACTACATTTTTTTATACTTCGTTATCCACCACCTTCCCAAAGGGCTAATCGGACTATTGATCGCGGTGATCTTTTTGGCAGCATGGGGAAGTATTGCGGCCGCACTCAATTCATTGGCCTCATCGACGGTTATTGATTTGTATAAACGCATTTGGGTGCCGAATGAATCCGAAACCCATTACTATCATGCTTCTAAATGGATCACCTTATTTTGGGGTGTGTTTTGTATTGCTACCGCAATGTTTGCATCACAACTTGGCAGCTTAATTGAAGCAGTCAACATCTTAGGCAGTTTGTTTTATGGAACCATGTTGGGCATTTTTGTGGTGGCATTTTACATGAAGCGATTGGGATCGTTTGAAGTATTTTATGCCGCTATTCTTGCCGAGTGTTCTGTTATTGCGGTCTACATCGCGGATATCGTTTCGTTTCTGTGGCTGAATGCCATTGGGTGTATACTGGTGGTTTTATTTGCCTGGTTGTTGTATCCATTGCGCAAACAAAAAGGCCCGGCGTTGTGATGCCGAGCCCTTAAGGTCAAATCTACTTATTTTAAGGTTAGTTTAAGCGGGTGAGTTTCATCAACCGCATATCGGTTCCATTCTTTACTTTAACAAGATAAACCCCGGCTGCCAGACTGTTCTCCATGGTGATTTCATTATCCGTAATGGTATACTGTTCTGAACTGATGAGGTGACCTGTAAGATCATATACTTCAACAGATGCCTCGTTGCTTGATACAGATCCCTCAAATCGGAAGTGATATGCTCCTTGAGAAGGATTTGGATAAGCCGTAACATCAAGACTACCTGCTGCAAGTGATTGAGGTGTTGATTCTTGTTCAGCAGGAAGGAACTCAGGATCTGTTTCCGGAATTTCTACTTCACCTTGCTTACTAAACTGTACCAAAGTTGGATCAGAAATCCAAACACGTTGGTAGAATTCATTTACTTTCCAACGAATCGAAACCCTTTGGTTGGTATGGTAGTTTCTGCGTGTTCCATAAATAAAGTCACCTGAAGGTGAAACACTGGTAATGCGGAACTCGAAGGCCAGTAGGTTCAAGATATTACCAACAGGCAACATTTCATTGTTGGATAACATTCCTTGGCGAATGTTTCTGATGCGGCATTGTGCTGTTACTTCCCAAGCAGAAGGTAAACCAAGCCAGTTGTATCCAACGATTAATCGTTGAGCCGGGTTGCTCAACAGCGGATTACCGGTATTGAACAATCCGTCTGAGTTCACACCAAGTTGATGAATAGCAGATGGCGTTGCACTTAATTGGTTTGAAACACCTACAACACGAGAAGCAAGTATCCCTTCAGTGCTTGAATATGGTAATGATCCTAAGTCACAAGCTTCACGTCCTCTAACCTCTAATCTGAGGTTTTGAATCGCAAAACCACAATTCTCAGGCATTTCATTTCCATCTTCGAAATCATTGTTATCTGGGTTTTCATATTGATCCCATTTGCGTTTGCATTTTGTATTCTGTTCACTCAGTGAAAATTCAACTTCATCGATACTGCACAATGTTCTCATAGCACAGGTTGTTGTGAAATCAAACGTATCAACCACATTTGCTGTCATACGTTTCGAGAAGCTGATCACTGTTCTGCCTCCTCTTCTGCCCACAATTTTCACTTTAGCAGAATAGGGTGTTGAGAATGACATGGATGTTAAACCAATACCTGATTGGGTTAAACTCACCCGAACAGTTTGTCCTCTGTTCACTGTTTCATTCATCAAACTGGCTGATGTTGAGCATCCTGAGCCGCCTCTAACACCTATTCCTTTTGATCCGTTTGCAGTTAAACTGCCACCCCTAGCCACAATGCTGACAGGTCCTGCCGTAAAGTTGTTGGTAGCGGTAATAGCGCCAGAACTTCCATTGCTAACTCCCGGAACTTGGTTCCATGAAATGGTATTATTCGCATTAAACGTAATTGTGGCAGTTTGATTGGTAGGTGCCGGAACCATTACATCTATCAAAGCAGAATCGCTTGAAGTATTTCCGGAAGCATCTGTTACCGTTAAGATTGCCCATAGTTGACTTGATGTATTTGCAGTGATGGCTGCTGGTGATACACTTAAGGTGATACCACCACAATTGTCGTATGAACCGTTATTGATATCGGCAGCATTTAATTGAATAGAAGCACCAGCCGGAACATTAAAGGTAATGTCTTTGGCGAAAGATCCTGCACATCAATTTGCATGTTCAAACGCGTTTCATTGCCCGATGGTCTATGGCATTCCATGTTATATTGGTAATTCTTTGTTCAGAACTACACTTCCCAGACTTGAAGAACCTGTTCCGGTAGTTGCACCTGATAATTGGTAAGAAAGTGTTACAGCCCGATCCTGAGTTGTCAGAAACGGTTGGATCCAACTCGGTTCCTGAACTGTATATGTACATCCTGAACGTGAGACTTCACGCAAGTGCTGCTTATTCCGGTTATTTCAGGGCGTGTTGAATCAGCAATGGTTACCTGAACCAGTTCCGATGAGGTATTTCCTTGTGCATCTGCAGCCATTACCACAACTGTTTGAACGCCTAAGTCAGACGTATTAAACTGTGTTCTGCTGATGGTGATAAAAGGAGCACCACAATTGTCGGTAGCATTGCCTGCGACAGCCGATTTGGTAAGTTCTGCGGTGCCGTTGGCATTCATATATAAGGTAACCGGATTGGCATTGATAACCGGAGCAATGGTATCAAGTACTGTTACTATAGCTTCAGCACTCGAAGTAAGACCTGAAACACTGGTAACAGTCAATGTTACCGTGTTTGTGCCCAGTTGAGTACACGTAAAATTTGTATTGTTTAAGCTTAATCGATGGTGCGCCATAGAAGTCTGAACTTCCATTATCAACTTGATCCGCTGAAAGAACAGCAGTGCCATTGCTATTAAGGTAAACAACTGCTGATTTGGTTGCGGCAACTGGGTGTGGCATTTCCAAAACGGTTACGGTTACCTCATTGATCGTAGCATTTCCATGAACATCTGTTGCCGTTAAGAATATTGTGTTTTCTCCAACATCATTTCTGGTGAATACGTTTTACTCAGATTCAATTCAGCAATACCACAAGCATCTGTGCTGCCATTGTCGATTGCCTGAGCGCTTACTTGCTGCAGTACCATCGGCTCCCAATTGAATGGTAACCGGTTGTGATTGCACAGAATGTCCGGTTGTATCGATGAGGTTAATAGTTGTAGTGGCAGAAATGTGTTTCCATTGTTACGGTAACCGTCACTTCAACCTCATTCAAACTACACGTGAACAATCAAATAGCGATTCAGAAAGCAATATAGAGCTAATCCGCTGGCATCAAGGCTTCTTCAACCAATGCCGAAGGATAAATATTGGCTATACCATTTTCATCCAGATACAATTCAATGTTTTCGTACAACTTCACTGAAGGAGAAACGTTGTCGATCACATCTACAATAGCAATACCTGATTGGTGTTCCGGAAGCATCTGTAGCTGTTACTACCACGAGGTTCCTCCTACATCATTAACCGTATATTGGGTATTTGATAAAGAAAGTTGACAGGACCACAACCATCAAAAGAGCCATTATCGATCATTGATGTTGTGAGTGTAGCATTCCCGGTTTCTATCCAGGTAGATTGAAACATCGTTTAATGAAAGAACCGGAAGTTCTCTGTCTTCATCTGATAGCGTTACCACTGTAGCTGTGTACATCCTTTTTGGTTGATGGCTGCAACCTGGTAGGTACCTGCACCCAATCCATAAATGATGATATTGGATTGCCAAGGCTGTTCATTGATGCGATAAGAGATGTTTCCGCGGAGATCCGGTTTCCGTAATGTCAATCATTCCGTTAGCTGCACCGGGGCAAGTTGCATCGGTAATATTGGTTTCATAGTGGGTAATTCGTTTACCACAACATTTGTGTTTGCCGTGTACGAACCACAATGCATTTGTTGCGATAACTGTTATTCACCTGTTTCAAGAATATCACTATTAATAACAGCAGATTTGATATTGGCAGAGAACCCATTTGGACCGTACCATGTGTAGGCTGATGCTCCGTCGCCCGGCGTTCATGTTAATAGGTTGACCTTTACAAACCGGTCCACTGTTGGATGCGAGTCATATTCAGCGGTTCCCAAACATAAATTGGTGGCAAAGCAGGCATATTTATTATTTACACACGTACCTGTTACGCGAATAAAGTACTTTCCAGCCGGCCAGTTACGAACGGAAGAATTGGCGAACGTAAGTGTTCCTGAGCCACTTAACAGATTGGCCGTTACATTATAATCAATTGTTGTAAATGTAGAATCTCTGGAAGCCTGAAGTTGAAATCCTTTGGTTCCGGAAGGCGTATAGGTTACACGAACACCAATATTTTGACTGAGTCCCTTGCAAAAGTTGGAAACCAAGCTGTCACATAAGACATTGAAGTAACGGTGGAATTGGCTTGTTGTGTGATTGTTAAGGAAGAAGATGTAGCGTTGCAACCAGCCTGATCATATACAATCACATTGTAAGGAACCTGAGATGTGATATTAATGGTTTGCGATGTTGCACCGGTTGACCATTGATAACCGGTAGCAGCCGGAGCCGACAATGCAAGGTGATGATCCTGTACAAACACTGTTCCTCCTCCGGTTGTGATGGTGGTGGATGTAAACTTACCTGAGAACAGGTACCTGCAACAGCCGGCGCTCCGGGAACCCAATTCGAGACCAAACCGGTTAAGCCAAAGTTCACGAGTGTACATTGTTGGTATTCTGATATCAGAAAGCGTTGACCAGGTATTCAGACCAAGGGCACACCCTGCGTTAAAAACTGAAAGAACTGGTAAGTTGGGTAAAAGAGTTGTTCAGCGAGCAGTTCATGTAACCATTGATCTCCGGAAGACAGAGCTCTTTTGCTCCAGATTCTCAGTTCATCGATGGAACCGTCAAACTGCGCTTCGGTGTCCGCAAGTGCTGCATTATCGCCAATGCGACGTCGGCTACAGCAGACCCCGTAAGGTTATTCACGGCGTTACCGTCCAATATACCATTCACAAAGAGTTTAACAGCGCCTGTTTGGATATTTCTGGTACCGGCAATATGGACCCACTGGTTCAAAGGAATTGCCTGTGAAGAAATTGCTGCTGGTCCCCAAATTGATCCGTTACCGAAGTTCAGTTGCAACTTATTGTCACTGTTGTTAATGGAGAACGCAACAATACTGTCCTTAGCAAGGATAAAATCTGTCCCTGACCGTTGTTCCCTGTGCGGTAAACCCAAGCCGATACCGAAAAATTCGTAAAGCGTTTAGTTTGTTGGTACCTAACGTAACGTAGTCGTCAACCCCCGTCAAATGCTAAGGCATTGTTGCTTTGTGCGCTTGACTCAACCGACAAACCAGGGAATAGAAAGATACTGGTAAGCAGAGCGAGTTGAAGTAGTGCTTTTGTCATAGTCTAATAATCGTGGTGTTTATTGTCATGTCGCAATTATTCGGATACAGATTGCGACATTCAAAGATATTTGACACTGTAAAAGTCTCCTCCACGATTTTCTAAGTGGTACTATGTCCAAACAGAATACAATTTGACCGTTAAATGCCTAAATGAGTCCTAAACTGAACCTTATTCAGCCCCCATCCTTCATTTAAGCAGTTTATTGGGCTATGTTTCTACTTATAACCTTTTATCCATCAAAACATGGTTGCTAGTGGGATTTGAGCAGGCCTTACTGGTATTGACTTTTAGGATCTTGGTTCAGCAAAAAAAAACGCAACCACCTGGGTTGCGTTTAGTATTTTAACGGGGTATGTTTCGTTATTTCTTTTTAGTCGGAGCCGCTTTATAGTCTGGCAATGCTTTCACCTCAGCTTGAAACTTTTCATTGTTTTTCATGTAAGTGACATCACCGTCTTTTTTTGCCAGTTCATATGATTGAGCAGAAGTAGCCAAAGCCCCATTGTAGGTCTTTAAGACCCTTTTGGATTTCAGCTTTGTTAATACATGCCAGTATTGCATTCGGATTAGCAGCAATTGCTTTGTTAATCCACTCCAATGCTTTGTTCAAGTCTTTCCATTGTCGAGGTAATAATTGGCTGCGCCGGCATATGGACGTGTAGTCTTTTGCCATCACGTCGTCGATTTGCTTTGCTGATACGTGCATCGTAGTCGGCAGTTACCTTCACCGATACAGATGTATTCTCCCTTTGATCTGAAGATCTGCTTCATTGTTTTTGATGTAGCTACTTCGATAGTGAAAGTTTCAACGGCATCATTTAAACGAGCAGGAGTAACGGTTACACGGGCTGCATCATTTTCTTGTTTATAGGCATCCGGAGATGTTACATTCAAATCTTTGGTAATAATCACTGTCCACTCCGTAGCACCCGGAATGGTCAACAAACCATATTTACCGCTTTAACTTCCTTGCCATTGATCTTCACATCTTCTCCAAAAGAGATGGTTGTAGCCGCATTCGCTCCGGTTCTCCATACCTTTCCAAAAGGACACATCCCCAAATATTTTACGTCCTTTCATACTTGGTCTTGCATATGAAACCTCAATTTTCGAGGTAGCAAACGACTGACTGAAAGAAGCAGCTGGACTTGGTTGTGGGAATGGATTGTTTGTGCACTTACTGCCAATGAGCCGGCCAGTGCAAGAGATAAAATGGTTTGTTTAATCATCATATTTGTATTAAAGGTTTAACGTTTGGGGGTTATTATGTGTGGTGTTAGTTAATGTTATAGGTTACCATGTTCTTCCGCCATCAACTGGAAGGTTAATTCCAGTAATGTAAGCGGCGTATTCACTTGCCAGAAAGCGGCAGCATATGCAGGCTCTTCAGGTTTGGCAAAACGTGCGAGAGGAATTTCGTCTGTCATTCTTTGGAAACATCCTCAATACTGTGCTGTTGCTTTTGGGCTTTACCTTCAATAATCTGGGTGTGTCTATCAGTGGCAGTAGCTCCAGGTAAAATATTGTTGACGGTAATGCCATAAGGCCCCAGCTCATTTGCAAGCGTTTTGGCCCAGTTGGCCACGGCTCCACGGATGGTATTGCTCACCCCAAGTCCCTTGAGTGGGATTTTAACTGATGTAGAAAATGATATTGATGATGCGTCCATAACCGGAGGCACGCATTCCATCTACCACAGCCCAGAACCAGCACTTGGCTGCACAATAGGTGTTGGGTAAATGCCGTTGTAAAATCGTGAAAGTTCAGCATCAACCGCCAAGTCCCGCAGGAAGCCCACCTGTGTTGTTACCAGAATATGTAAACTTTCGGCTCATGAATTTTTGCAGTCAACTTTTCTTTCAGTTCGTCGGGTTTGTTAAAGTCAGCCGCGATGAAGTCATGTTGTTGTCCACGTGATGTATCCAGGGTCTCTGACAGATTCGTTCCAGAATGGCTCTGCTCCTTGAAACCAATGTTACATTGGCTCCGAGTGCGGCAAATTGCTTGGCAATCGCATTACCAATTCCGCGTGAAGCGCCACAAACGAGCGCATTCTTTCCTATCAGGTTAAATTGCATATAGTATATTAGAGGCGCTTCAAAAATAGCGTTTAATTTTTCTCTTCTTAGATCTTTTGTCCGGTCTCTCCGCTTGCGATTAAACGATCTCCCACTTTCGCTGTGAAGGTGCAAATCACTGCGTTACCGATAGCGGACTGCAACGTAGCTTCAAACACAACGGTCGATCCAAGTAAAGCCGGTGAAGCATGATCAACTTTTAAGAATGTACCTATTCCTTCTTCATCTTCTTCTTTCATTCCAATACAAAAAGCCTGCAAACCCATTCAGCATCTCGCCCCGAGGGCAAATGTAGCGTACACCGATGCACGGTTCCTGCATCAAACGTGGCTGTATCTGCTTCTGTAACAACCTTCGTGAATGTTTTGGTGGATCCTATTTGAAAAGGGAAAAGCATAGTTATGAGTCGTGGACCCATGCGGGTTGTTGGGTTTCGATGTACTTTTTATTATGGGGATTAGGTTTCACCTTGATCGGAACATTTTCAACGATTTCAAGCCCCATATCGATAAGTCCAGCGCGTTTGGTCGGATTATTGGTCATTAAGCGCATTTTATGCACGCCTATATCACGCAACATTTGGGCACCCACGCCATAATCCCTTTCATCTGGTTTAATTCCGAGTTGGATATTGGCATCAACGGTATCCAAACCTTGTTCTTGCAGTTTATATGCTTTCAATTTGTTCACGAGACCGATACCTCTGCCCTCTTGGTTAATGTATATCACGACACCTTTTCCTTCTTCTTCAATCATTTCCATGGCTTTCTCTAGTTGATCGCCACAATCACAACGCATGCTATGGGAAAATATCTCCGGTAACACAAGACGAGTGAACACGCACCAATACAGGCTCATGCGGTTGCCAGCTTCCTTTAACCAAAGCCAAGTGCTCTTGTCCGGTATCTCTTTGTTCGAATGCAATCAGATCGAAATCTCCGTGTTTCGTTGGCATGTCTACTGAGATAATCCGCCGTACCAGTGATTCATGTTTAAGCCGGTATTCGATGAGATCTTTTTATGGTAATCAGCTTCAAATGAAAACGTTCTGCAACTTTAATAAGGTCCGGTAGCCTTGCCATGCTACCATCTTCGTTGAGGATTTCAACAATACAACCGGCCGGTTCAAATCCTGCTAAACGGGCCAAGTCGATGGCGGCTTCCGTATGTCTGCTCTTCGCAGTACACCATCTGCCTGAGCTTTAAGTGGAAAAATATGTCCGGGCTTTCCCAGGTCTTCAGGCTTGGTTCCGGATCAATGAGAGCTTGAACCGTTTTTGCACGATCATGCGCCGAAATACCGGTGGTACAACTTTGCCTAACAAATCAATTGACACGGTAAACGCGGTTTCATGAACAGCATTGTTGTCCTTCACCATGAGATTCAACCCCAGCTCTTCACAGCGTTTAGGTGTGATCGGTGTGCAGATGAGTCCGCGTCCGTGCGTGGCCATGAAGTTGATAATTTCCGGAGTCACATTTCGGGCTGCGGTCAAAAAATCTCCTTCATTCTCTCTGTCTTCATCATCACCACAATAATCACTTTCCCGTTACGGATGTCCTCAATGGCTTCTTCGATTGTATTAAATGTAAAACTCATCGTTGTAATATTCTGTAAAATGCTAACACTTCAGCAACAACTTTTGTGTTATCGTATTTCCCGGCAACCAGCTTAGAAGCGGCCTGACCAAGTTCATCGCAATATTCGGGATTGTTCAGCAATAGATTAATACATTGACAAAACTCATCTGCTGTATTAGCGATTAAGAGGTGTTTACCCGGAATAACATCAATGCCCTGAGCGCCTAAAGAAGTGGAGATGATTGCCTTTCCGGCCGCCATGGCCTCCAGAATTTTCACCCTTAATCCCACTTCCGGCAAACAATGGAACAATCATGATGCGGTGGCTCAATATGAAACGAAAAGCATTTTCCACTCACCGTGGTTATGAATTCCGGATTTGGTTCCCCAGTCCCGTTTCGGGTCAAGTCCGCGGCCCGCCAAGTGCAACTCAGCTTCTGGGTGTTGCTCGCGCACCCTCAACCAAACCGAAGTCGATAAACCATTGGTATGGCTGTAATGTTCGGCATCCACTCCATGGCACCAATATGAAAATTCGTCGGTTTGATGGATGCCTGACCAGGTTCAGTTAAGTGGATGTCAATACCAACCGGAGCAACTTGAATAGGCTTATTCAATCCCATTTCCAATGGTCCTTTTTATCGTTTTCAGTAAACACCGTTATGCCGTCAAAAAGGTTGATCATGGATTTTTCATACACTTCAAGCTGACCTGCAATTTGTTTGAAGTAAAGTCTCTTCAGGATATTGGATTCTCTGGAAGCAAGGGTTTCCCAAATATGGTGTTCGATATTGTGCTGCCTGAGAATAACCGCAGCAGGTGTATGTTTCGGAATAATTGGCAGGTAATATGCCATGAACAACGACTCCACAATAACGGTACAAATTGCTGCTGCTGAAGTAATGGCTTAATTCCAGTTCAAAAGCAGCAGAACGGAATCTTGACAACAAGTAGGAATCGCCCTTTATCAAATGCCCTAATGCAGGTAGCCACTTTACCTGATTATCAAGTGGAATGGTATGCCACTCACCTAATGTGGTTAGCTCCGCGGGAAGCTCCTGAACATAATGTTTGGTGGTGTTAATGCAGCTATTGTGAGTTGGCAACCTGCATGGTGATAACCTTTCAGGAAGTTGTAGATTGCGATTGATCCCACCGTCATTTAATGGCCAAGGTACTCGGTTCAGCAGGACAAGTATGTTCATACCTTGTTCTACCCTCCCATTTTTTGCGAAGTGTATTCCACACCCGCACATAAGCACTTTTATCAAACAGACCGGAATCGTTTGCTGCCTGATACGTGAGAAACAATCCTAATGGCAACAATACCATAATGGCTAACCACATTCCCGAGGCCGGAGTAGCTGTGCCTGATTTTGCCATCTTTTCTCCGGTGATGGAGATAATGTGAAATACGATATAGAGCAATACGGATATTACTACAGGTGTTCCGAACCCTCCCTTACGAATGATGCTTCCCAAAGGTGCTCCAATAAAAAACATGATGAAACAAGCAACAGAAAGCGTGTATTTTTTATGCCATTCGATGGTGTAGCGGGTAATCAGCTTCTTAACATCCTGGACATCCACAGTAACATAATCAACAACAGATTTTACAGTGCGTGCATTGTTAAGCGCAGCAGAAACAACGCTTTGTTTCCCAACCACCGCATCTTCCAGGAGGTCCTTCATCTGAATATTCTTGATCGGTTTTGTTTTGGCAAGCACTGAGTCCTGAACACCCAGGTACATTCCATAATAATGGTAAGGGGTTTGTTTACGTTATCTGAAACATAACTGAGAGAATCAATCTTATCCTGTAATTGAAGCACATTTAACATTTGGTATCCATCTTTAAACATGCTTTCATCTGTGCGGTTCAAGTTGAATGCGTACATATCAAAAACGATCTCTTCTTCTGCGAAGTTCAGCAAGGAATGAGGCATGGAACGATCATAGTTCAGTTGTTTATCCATTTCTTCATAACGTGCGCCGTTATAAAGGTTAAAAACAGGTAACGTTCATCTTCACTCATGCTCATTCTTCCGCTTTCGGCAACAACCACAATAGGATGCCCCGACATGCTACGGTTGTCGTAGATAACGATGTCAAAAGTTCGTTTGTTGCAGGATCCTTTCGGCCAACACGCATGCTAATCCCCTTCAATTCCATTGTAAAAGACCCCTTCTTTTACGAGCAATGCAGGCTTTTGTTTTTTGATATCGTACAATAGTGCTTTGTGCTTTAATGTCGCTTTGGGGATGAGCACGTTAGATACGAAGAATCCAAAAATGCTCAGCAGGATCATAATGTAAAACATGGGCCTGAAAATGCGCCATATGGATACACCTGCTGATTTGGCGGCAATCAGTTCATAGGTTTCACCTAAATTTCCAAATGTCATGATAGATGCCAGGAGTATGGCCAGGGGCAGTGCGAGCGGTATGATGCTTGCGGAGAAATAAAACATCAGCTGTGCAATGGTAAACCAACTGAGTCCCTTTCCGGCTAGATCGTCGATGTACAACCAAATGAACTGCATCAGTAAGATGAACAATACCACTTAAAACGTTGGGATGAATGTTCTAAAAAACTGAATAGATATAAGTTTATTGAGCTTTTTCAATGAATACTTGTGATTCGTTAACGCAATGCGAAAATCAATAAATAAACTGACAAATCATGAACTCAATTTTGCCTCCGATACAAGTTGGCCATTATTGAAACGTTCGGTATTGGAAAAAGTGCAAGAAGAGTTGCACGACTTTGCACAGGTAATTGGCCTTATCTTCTGAGCTGTTGCAAGAGTACAAAATCTCCCAAAGGTGATAATTTACAAGGAGTTCCCTATTTGGTTCTGGATACTCCGCGAATGCAAAATGGCTTTACATGGGTTTGCAGAACCTTGTTTTGGTGGGGACATCATCTGAGTCAAACCATTCTGATACACCGTTCTATTTGGGGAGAAGCACCACTTGACTGGATTGGGCAATTAGGCTCCGAAACACGTATTCTAATACAAGAGGATGCCATATGGGAAGCGGATATCACATCAAAATCTTATATGCATATCGGTCAGTTACAGCCTCATCATCTCCAACAAATCGGACAGGCCGAATGGATCAAAGTTGGCAAGACGATTGCGATTGCAGATATCGCTGGAATGGAAGACCAGTGGGTTCCTTTTATTCTCGATGTATTGAAACAATCGGGCATAAAAAAGGGAGCCTAAGCTCCCAAACTCATTTTTAACTCATGGATTTGACTGTCCCAGAGTTGTGTTGTATTCTTTTCATCAATCGGGTCAACGTAATCTGTTATTACCAGGGCAACATCATCTGTTAACTCATCTTGGATAATCTCGAACTCAAAGTATTCCTCTTCTGCGCTGTCTCTCCATTTAAACCGAATGGACTTATTAGCGGATTTACGGAGCACCTGAGCTACCTGCTCATCTTTACCCCATTTGAATTTATAGAATTCGTTATAAATATCAACATCATCACAAAACCATTGCGATATACCGGAAGGCGTGCTCAGGTAATTGTAAAGCAGCGAAGGTGAAGCTTTAATCGGGAACTCTAAACGAATTTTTTTCTTCTTGCTCATCAGGATAATTCAATACTGTTGCGGCAAATAATGTGTTTCTGAACTCATTTACAAGTTTTGTTTCTTATTTTTTGCAACAGTATTGAATTGAAGCAGTTACTTGTTGCTTGACTTCTTATTTGAGGAAACCTCTTGTGAAGCAGAATCCTTCACCTCAATGGTTTCTTGATTCCCTTTAATTTTGATGTTAACCTCTCCGTCATCATCATCTACATTCCATTCGATATTGATGTCCTGGTCTTCTCCGTCTTCGGAATCTTCACAATCCATGCAGCGTAATCCTTTACCGGTCATTTTAAACGTGTTTCCAAGGTCAAAATCTTCTTCAAAATCCTCATCCAACATTTTACGGACAGCAGGATCCAGTTTGAGGATGGTTCCCACAGGAACACGTAATTTTGCCGATACCTGTTGGTATTTAAACGGTTGGTTATCGCTGAGTTTTACTCCTTCATCCAACAAAAGATTACTCCCGTTGAGTACTGCCTTAAACTGAATAGCTTGTGCATTTTCAGTTGCGGATTCAGGATTCTCACCTCTTGCTGTTTTGGTTAGCAATAACGATAGACTATCATTCACAGAAGGTTTTACGACTAATCGGGTATTGTAAAACACACGGATCCAATCGCCCACTTTTCCGCCCAGTTTAATCTTGCGGCTTCGGGTGTCTTTATTGATGGTTACAGTTACTGATTCATCTTCCTCATCTTCCTCAGGTATGGTGAACTGATCTACCGCGATATATAACGTATCGGGACATGCAGATTTAAGAACCTTTCTTTCACAACAGCCTTATCTGAAACACTCTTACGGTATTGCCAGCCAAAGGAAAGCATCAGGGCCAGACCTGTTATCGAAAGCACAAACAAGATCAACACCGCAATGCGGATATGAATGCGGGAGTGGAACAGAAACTTAATGCCAACCAGCAAAATCATGGCTGCCACTGAGAAACTGAAAAGACCGATACCATATTCAAAATAGCTGTAGTATTCGGTAATATCAAGGCGATTCAACACATCTCCAAAAGAGTAATTCCACAAGAAAATAACGGCTCCCAGCAAGGATATGGCACAAATAATCAGGATGGTTCCAATGAGCTTGGAGGTAATTTTAAACGCTACGCGGATAATTTCTGTTAACACGCTTCCGGTAGATTTCACTTCAGATTTAGCTGCATTTTCACGCACTACCTTCTGGATATTGTTTACATCCACAGCCTCCCCTTTCATTTGGAGTTTTTCTGCAGATGTTTTAGCCTCCGGAAGTGCAATCCAAAGGATGATATACGCTAATACGCCTGTACCAAAAACAAAGAGTGCCACCAAAAAACCAAGGCGTAACCATACGGAGTCAATGCCGATGTATTGAGCAATTCCGGAGCACACGCCCCCTACTTTCTTATCTTCAGGATTTCGGAATAACCTTTTCACATTTTGCGATTCGAGGGAAATCTCTCCCGGATTGGCTTCCGGTATGATGATCCACATGATAATGTACACCAATACGCCAGATCCGAACATGAGGAAAGCCAATAAAAACAAGATACGCGGAATCATGATATCGATACCGAAGTAGTTGGCTATACCTGCACAAACGCCACCAAGTGTTTTATGCTGTGCATCGCGGCGCAACTGGCGTACTGTTTGTTGTGTTTGCTGACGCGAGTACTCATGTGTTTGTTCACCTTGTTCCTGATCGTCCATTTGTCTTGGATCTCCCATGAGCGCAATCACTTCTTCCACATCAGCCAATTGAATCACAGTGTATTTATCGGATAAACGGCTTTGCAACAACTCTGCGACACGCGCTTCGATGTCTTGAATAATTTCTGATGCACCAAGGGTTCCTGCAAAATGCGTTTTTAACCCTTCAAGATACCGGCGCAACGTTTCGTAGGCCGTTTCGTCAATACTGAAAACGATTCCGTTCAGATTTACATTTACAACTTTATTCATAACAGTGAGTATTAGGCTTGTTTGTGGTGGATAATGGTATCGATAGCGTTTACGAGTTCTTGCCAGCTTTCTGAAAGACCGGCTAAAAACAGCTTGCCGTCTTCAGTTAGCTGAAAGTATTTGCGGGGCGGACCCGATTTGGATTCTACCCATTGATAACTTAGGAGTCCTTCGTTTTTCAACCGGGTTAATAAGGGATACAATGTTCCTTCTACTACAATCATCTTAGAGGCTTTGAGTTCTTCGATGATATCAGACGCATACACTTCTCCCCTTGAAATAATACTCAGAATACACAGTTCGAGTATTCCTTTCTTCATCTGGGCTTTTGAGTTTTCAATATTCATAACGTTGATACTCTTTGGTCTTAATCACGACACAAATCTATGTTAAGGTATGTACTTTGCAATACATAGTACTAAAATAAAAATCAAACAATTGATATTCAGTAGTATAAATTTTAAAGGTGGCCTTGTTCATCCCATTTTAAAAATGAAATTTGCCCTGTGTTTTGGCAAAACCTTCGATCGGTTATCTATCTTAACAGGACTTTCTACCTTACTGCATTGGTTTTATGGCTGATAGGTTTTGGATACGAGTTACTGTATACGCAATTTGAATTATCGGTTTGGGTAAACAATTGGAATACGGAAGCCGGCGATTACCTGATGGTTTGGATGACCAATGCTGGCGATGGTTTGTTTCTGACGTTAGTTGGATTAGCACTCATTTTACTGAAACGAAAGTACTGGCTTCCTGTATTGCTGTGTCTCACCATTCCCTCCTTGATAACGCAATTGCTTAAGCACCAGGTTTTCGATGACTTCCACCGTCCCATCATCTTAATGAAAGGCATTTCAGGATTGCATTTTGTGTCAGGCGTTGACATGAACCAATTTAACAGTTTTCCGTCTGGTCATACGACTGCTGCTTTTTCTTTGTATACCTTATTGGCTTTGATGGTACCCAATAAACGTTGGGGTTGGTTCTGGGCCTTGGTAGCAGCCATTATTGGCATTTCAAGAGTATATCTGCTTCAACATTTCTGGATGGACATCTTGGCTGGAGCACTTATTGGTACCCTTACCACAACCTTATTATATTCGTTAACCCATCCTGAACCTCATGCTGAATCGTGATCAACTGGTATACTTTGGCGTAGCGCTTGTAGCAGCGGCCCTGTATATTCCCTTTTTGGGCGCTGTACACTTATTTGACTGGGACGAAATCAATTTTGCGGAATCTGCTCGTGAAATGCTTGTTTCGGGAGAGTACTTTCGGGTGCAAATCAATTTCCAACCCTTTTGGGAAAAGCCTCCCCTGTTCTTTTGGTTGCAGGCTGCCGCCATGACTATTTTTGGCGTAAGCGAATTTGCCGCACGGTTTCCCAATGCCATTAGTGGTGTATTAACCCTCGTTTTACTTTATCATATTGGCCGAACTTCTGTGAGCAGTCGCTTTGGACTGCTTTGGGTTTTGTTTATGGCCGGCTCTTTTACGCCTTCCTTGTATTTCAAAAGTGGTATCATCGACCCTTGGTTTAACCTGTTTATCTTTTTCGGAATTTGGCAAATCAGCAGGGCATCTATGAAAAAAGCCGGTAACGAACGCATGTTGCATTTTGTGCTTGCATCTTCGTCATTGGGTTTGGCCGTGCTCACTAAAGGTCCGGTGGCATTGTTGGTTACAGCACTTTGTTTAGTGGTTTTTGTTGTCCGAAATGGATTCTACTTATTTTTTAACTGGAAGGAAGTGATTACCGGAGTTGTAATCATTCTGGCTATTTCTAGTTTGTGGGTTGCGCTGGAAATGCAACAAAATGGGATGGGTGTTCTGGCTGACTTTATTACGTATCAAATCGACCTTTTTAAAAATCCAGTGGCCGGACATGGCCAACCTTGGTATTACCATAGTGTGGTTCTTTTGTTTGGAGCCTTTCCCGCTTCCTTGTTTGCCATTCAAGGCTTCCTGACAACAGCTAAGCGCGCAGAAGAAAAAGTACTTAAGCAGTGGATGACGTTGTTGTTTTGGATTGTACTCATCCTATTTTCATCCGTTACAACCAAGATTGTGCATTACAGCTCATTATGCTGGATACCCCTGGCTTTTATGGGCGCTTACGGTGTTGAACATTTGCTGCAGCAAGAAAAAACTGTTTCCCGCTGGTTGCGTGTATTGCTTTCGGTCATCGGATGGGTGTTGGGGATCTTGTTAACCCTTGTTCCCCTTGCTGATCGACTGAAACCGCTATTGTTAAAGGCTATTACAGATGAGTTTACACGCGCCTGCCTTAGTATTCCGTCTCCCTGGGATGGATGGGAATGGATTTTGGGCATTGGTTTTTTGTTGGTATTGGTTACTTCATTGATATGGATGAAGCGTGGAAAGCTTCAACAGGGTGTCGTATTGCTAACAGGAAGTATTGCCTTGCTGATTCCGACATACATGGTTGCTGTTGTTCCAAAGATTGAGGCATACTCCCAAGCTCCGGCAATCCGTTTTTACGAATCGCTTCAAGACAAAGATTGTTATATTGAAGTGCTGGGGATGAAAAGCTATGCCCAGTATTTTTACGGGCGTTGCAAACCGCAAGCCAATCTCCAATACACTCAGATTGGTTGGTTATTGGAAGGTACAATAGACAAACCCGTATATTTTGTTTCTAAAGTTCACCGGGAAGCTGAAATGAGGCGTTATGGATTGCAGTTTGTTGACCGACAAGGTGGCTTTATTTTATGGACACGTCCCGACTCGATCCTTAAGGGTAATACTCATTAAAATGTTGATCTAGTCAACATTGATTTCATAAATATCGTGGTAGTCCGTATTTTCTTCGTCAATATCTACATTGAGGTCAATAATTTTTCCATTCTTTAAATCATACACCCATCCATGGATTTCCGGAAATCCATACTGTGTGCGGTTCTTCTGAATAAAGGATGTTTTCATCAGGTTGAATACCTGTTCCTGTACATTCAACTCAATCAGCCTGCGGTATTTTTGGTCTTCATCTTTGATGGCATCCAGCTCATCCTTGTGCAACCTCATTACATCCTTGATGTTCCGTAACCATTTATCAATGATTCCATTCGAGCGATGAGCCATAGCCTCTCTTACTCCACCGCAGCCGTAATGTCCACAAACGATGATGTGTTTTACGTTTAATACCTCTACGGAATATTGAACAACACTTAACATGTTGATATCAGTATTCACCACCAAATTGGCTACATTACGGTGCACAAACATTTCGCCGGCATCTGTTCCGGTAATCTCATTCGCAGGAACACGGCTATCGGAGCAACCAATAAACAAGTACTGCGGTGTTTGCCCCTGAGAAAGCTTCTCAAAGTACAATGGATCTTCTTTTGTACGTTGATCAATCCATTTCAAGTTATTGTCGAACAACCGTTGGTAGGACTTACGCATGTTCTCTTTCAGTTCTTCGTTTTCCATTTGTTTGATTCCTCCTATGATAAGTTCAATGTTTTTTTGTGGTGCTGTTTTTTTAAACTCTTGCAGCAACTCGAGTATATCTTTATCGAGGTAGTGGTTATTGGATCCATCAATTTCAACGACACTGTTTTCCGGTATTGAGGCCAGTAGCTTCGACATTTTGGGTTTATGCAGAAAGGTAATGTTTTCTCCCAAGATAACCCGTTTTCTCAGTCCTAAATCTTGAATAGCCAGAACGGTTCCGCTGTAGTCTTCCTTCACAACATAAATAACTGAAGCCAACATCCCAATCATTACCCCAATGAGCAAATCTGAAAGTACGATGGCTACAACTGTGATGATAAAAGGAGCAAACTGTGCCCATCCTTTTTCAAATTCTTTCTTAAACAGGTGCGGAGCCAACAGTTTATATCCGGTGTAAATCAGCACTGCTGCCAGGCTTGATAAAGGAATCAAGTTCATGATTGGGGAAAGAAACACAACTGCAATCAGGATCATGGCACCATGGAAAATACTGGCAAGCTTGGTTCGAGCTCCTGCCGATACGTTTACTGATCCTCGAACAATAACGGCTGTCATGGGTAATCCGCCTAATAACCCTGCTAATGTATTTCCTACACCTTGAGCAATAAGTTCCCGGTTTACCGGTGTTTTTCGCTTGTATGGGTCTAGTTTATCAATGGCTTCAACCGATAGTAATGTTTCAATTGAAGCTACGATGGCGATGGTGAACGCTGTGCTGTACAAAGCATAGTTCGTGAAGGCAGACCAATCAGGAGACGCACTGATATGCAGGAACTCAGTCAGGTTATTAAGTTTGGGAATGGCTACAAAATGCTCAGATTCCAATGGGGTGCTCAACCAAAAAGTAGCCAGAAACCAGTTTAAGAAAATACCCAATACTACCACTAGCAGCGCACCAGGTATAGCTTTCCATCTTGGTTGAAAAATCTTATCCCAAACAACCAGAAAAAGCAACGATGCGATACCAATAAATAACACCCCTTGATTAAGGTGTTGCAATCCCTCAAATAACAATGTGAATGTATTCTGCTCACCGGTCATAGCAGTATTAAGGTCTTCCGGTTTATCGGCAAACTCCTCTACACCCATGGCTTCAATGTCGTAACCGATAAGGTGAGGTATTTGTTTAATGATCAGGATGAGTCCGATGGCCGAGAGCATACCTTTAATGACACTGTTGGGTATGTATGTTGCAATACCTCCGGCTTTAATGCTTCCCAAAACGATCTGAAGGATTCCGGCCAATAGCGTTGCAAACAAAAATGCTTCAAATGATCCGAGTCGTGCAATTCCGGCAATTGCGATGGCAGTAAGCCCGGCAGCCGGACCACTTACACTAAGCTGCGAATTGCTGATTAATCCGGTAAACAAGCCTCCAAGAACCCCTGTCACCAATCCGGATATCAACGGTGCCCCTGAAGCATGTGCAATTCCGAGACACAACGGAACTGCCACAAAAAACACAGCTATGCCTGCAGGAATATCGTACTTGAGGTCTTTAAAAGGTATAGGTTGGGCTTGGAAGTCGTCTTTCATGGCTTGGTATAATTGATGTGTGTACTCATCCGTTTCGAAGACACGTATTTCCAACAAAAACAATCTTTATGATTGTAGTGGGTATATCAGTAAAAGACAGGGTTATCATCGGATCTTGTTTTAATCCGTTTTCGGATTATGGCTTAAAGATAGCAAAGTTTCCGATACCCCACTTTTGTAAGCGGTAAATAACAGATGTATGCAGTACGCCCAAGCCATAGATAGAGCTGCGTTTGAAGTTAATGGAAGAAGCTTCGGGGAAATATTTGGTAGGACAAGTTACTTCGGCAATTTCAAAACCCGCATAAAAAATTTGAGCAATCATTTGGTTGTCGAATACAAAGTCATCTGAACATTTCTCATACTGAACCTTCTCTAACACCTCACGGCTGAATGCACGGTAGCCCGTATGGTATTCTGATAGTTTTTGGTGCATGAGGATGTTCTGAAAAAGAGTCAGGAAGCGGTTGAAGATAAACTTATACAAAGGCATTCCTCCTTTTAAAGCCCCCATTCCAAGGATACGTGAGCCAAAAACAACCGGATAAAGGTCGTTGGCAATGATGCTTGCCATGGCAGTAATCAACTTTGGCGTGTATTGGTAATCAGGATGAAGCATGATTACAATATCAGCTCCTATTTCACGGGCCTTATTGTAGCATGTTTTTTGATTTCCCCCATAACCACGGTTCACTTCATGGCGAATCACATGTTGGATACCTAATTTTTGGGCAACTTCAACAGTGTTATCGTTTCCATGATCGTCAACCAGAATGACGTCGTCAACAATATCAAAAGGGATTTCACGGTATGTTTTTTCGATGGTGAGGGCCGCGTTGTATGCCGGCATCACCACTACAACTTTTTTCCGGTTGAGCATAGTTGGTTGTTATTGCAGCGAAAATAAGAGAAAATGTGAAACTTCGGCTTAGTCCTTTTTGTGCAAACGGGCCATGTAAAATCCATCAAACCCAGTTTCTGCTACTGAAATACGCTGATCTTCTTCGAGTTCAAATTGTGGATTGTTTTTCAAAAAGGCCTGCACCTGATGTTCATCTTCGCTTGGTAAAATACTACAGGTGGCATACACCATTTTGCCTCCGGGCTTGAGCATGCTAGAATACTGTTGCAATATATCGCGCTGGGTATGTTGAATGGCGTGGATGAAGTCAGGCGTTAACTTCCATTTGCTATCCGGGTTTCGTCTCAATACTCCGAGTCCGCTGCATGGCACATCCAGCAACAACCGATCGGCAGTTTCCTGAAGCCGCTTGATGGTTTTTCCCGATTCAATTAACCGCGTTTCAATGTTACCTGCTCCTGCCCTGCGTGCTCTGCGCTTTAACTCATCCAGTTTAAATTGCTCCACATCCATAGAAATCAATCTTCCTTTGTTTTGCATCAATGCAGATAAGTGCAGCGATTTTCCTCCAGCTCCGGCACAGGCATCAATAACGCGCATACCTGGTTTTACTTCAAGGTATTCAGCAACCCATTGTGATGCCCCATCCTGCACTTCAAGCAAACCTTCTTTAATGAAAGGTGTATTGAACAAGTTTACCCGTTTCAACAGGGTAATGCCATTTGCCACATCATCAATCGGTTCGGCCGGTATATCCGCCAGGTTAAGTTGTTTCACCAATTCATCTCTGCGTATTTTTAAGCTATTGGCTCTTACGATTAGTCCTGCAGGTTTATTCATGGCAGTCAATTCAGCATCCCATTGTTTACCCAATTGGTCTGCACCTATTTGATCCAACCAGTCAGGTATTGATTCACGAACGGCACGCGTTTGTTCTGCTTCGAAAAGACGGCGTTTGATTTTTTCCGGATCCAACCCTCGAAACAACTCCCAGTCCGGAAGTTCATATCCATTCCGCACCCAGAGAGTTGCGAACATCAGGTGCATTTTAACACCTGTTTCATTCTCTTTGATTCCGGATGCTACCTGAAGTAATCTCCACCAGCGAACCAATTCATATGTATACTCCGCAACAAAAGCCCGGTCACGTGCTCCCCATTTTGGATTGGAATGCAATACCCTTTCAATGGCTTTATCCGCATACTTCTTTTCAAAAAAAATCTGACGTGTACAGTCGAGAACTGCTTCAACAAGGTTTCTGTATAAACGAGGTGTAAACGGCTTTTTTGTCATGATGCGGTAGGTTTGTACTCCTTCAAAATCCGGAGGTGTGTAGGTAGATAATTGTTGATGCGGTTGGGCAAAACTTTAACCCAACCGAGGGGATGTTGTGCGTATGTTACAACAGCAAAACCCTTTATTCCAGAAACAGGTTGCAACGCATCTTTTCTGAGGTAGCGAATGGCGTCTTGCATTGATAGTTCAATGCGATTAACTGATTGCGACAATTCGTTACTCAGTGCGAGTTGGTGGGTTGGTATCAGTTCTTGTCGAATCAATTCACCCATGCATATTCCGGCGCTTTTGAGGTATAGTTGTTTTGACAGTATTGCAGCAAGTTCAGCCGTTTTGTGAGGCATTGCATGCACGCGATTATTCAACGCAATAAATGAAAATCTGTCAGGATTTTTCAGAAATGCATACACCTCTGAAAGTTGTTTTGCGGGAATCATTTCCATTTTACTGAAAGGATGTTTGACTGGCACATCTGCTTCTTGTGGCTTTTGCAAACAAGCCATAAACAATCCTTCTCCCGGAACAAGGTGCGGAAGGAAACGATAAGCGGGAATGTCTTCATCTATTGAGGGCGCTATTGGCCATGTATCTTTAACTGGTATAGCTACCGGAAGAAAATGATACGATTCCTGAAGCCAACGGATATTCGATTCATTTTCTTTTGCATTGAAAGTACAAGTTGCATAAATCAGAAAGCCCCCCGGTTTAAGCGCAGGTAAAACATCCGCCAGAATGCGTTGCTGCCGGGCTTCGCATAAATCGATATTCGCCTCACTCCATTCATTTACAGCTTCCTTATCTCTTCGAAATAAGCCTTCACCAGAACAAGGTGCATCCACAACAACGATGTCAAAAACGCCTTTAAGTTTACCAATGTCTTTCGGATCATTGTTCGTAATGATTGCATTAGCAACTCCCCATTTATGCAGGTTTTCTTCCAATACCCCTACCCTTGATTTGATGATTTCATTGCTCACCAAAACGTCGTCTTCATGAAGTAAACCCGCAATTAACGTTGATTTCCCTCCCGGAGCTGCGCAAACATCCAATACCCGTATCGGTCCTTCCAGTTGTTGTCGCAGGTGTAAAAACACTGTTTCCAAGAACATGGATGAACTTTCCTGAACATAATAAGCCCCGGCATGAAAAAGCGGATCGAAGATAAACTCCGGACGTTCTTTCAACAATTTACCCGATTCACACCACGCAACAGCTGTATCTTGTTGAAAGCAACTTGAAGGCTTAAATGGATTGAGACGTATGGAAGTTACAGGCTCATTTTCAAGCGCAAGCAAAAAATCATGTGCTGTTTTTTCGTCCCAAAGAGAGCCGATTTGTTGAATAAATGCCTGAGGAAATGGTGAATTCACTATGGTGGATTAGCATGCAAACTTATTGAAATTCATTGTGAAATCAATGTTTGCGGAGCGGATTCAAGCAGAATCCAGATTCACTTAAAGTTTTATTAATCCAAATGAGACAACTATTTGCATATGGGAATATAGTTGTAATTTCACCCCATTGAATTGAATACATTTTATGAAGCATAAACCCGTCATTCTTCTGTTATTACTAACTGCGTTAGCCTTTACAGGATTAGCCAAAGATGGCTTTGAGATTACCATCAAAATTAAGGGACTTCCAAAATCCAAACTGTTATTGGGGTATTATTATGGAGACAAGCAGTACATCAAAGATTCTGCTTATACAGACGAAACAGGTAAAGTTGTTTTTAAATCCAAAGAGCCTATGGAAGGCGGTATTTACCTCATCGCAAACGAATCTAAAAATTTGCTATTTGACTTCGTACTCAGCGAACCGCAGTTTTCACTTGAAACGGATACCAGCGATTATATTGGCAACATGGTCATTAAGAATTCCGTTGAGAATACGGCTTTTTTTAACTATTCAAAATTCACCAGCAAAGTAGGAAAAAAAGCTTATGAACTTGACCAGGAAGTAAAAGAATTGAAGGCCAAAGGCGATACGGCCAAAATGCGTTTAAAAAATGAAGAGATCCGCAAAATCGAACAAAGTGTATTTGATTACCGCAAAAAGGTGATCGCCGAAACACCTCAATTGTTAATCGCCAAGATCTTCAAGATGATGATTGAGATTGATGTTCCGGAGCCTCCTAAAGATGAAAAGGGTGTGGTACTGGATTCCATGTTTCAATACAATTATTACAGAGCACATTACTTCGATAATTTCGACTTCTCCGACGATCGCATCGTTCGGACGCCCATTTTCCAGCCTCGCTTGCAGTCTTACATAACCAAGGTAACATTGCAAATTCCGGATTCAATTATCAAAGCAGCAGATATTGTAATTGAGAAAGCTCAAAAGTCTAAAGAGATTTCAAAGTGGTGCATTTATTGGATTACCAACCACTATGAAACATCCCAGTACATGGGAATGGACGCGGTGTTCGTGCATATGGTTCAAAAATACTACAAGGATAAAACCATGACCTTTTGGGTTGATGACGCCTTACGCTACAAAATCACTGACCGTGCAGAAGTGCTCAGTTACAATTTGTTGGGTAAAAAAGCCATGAACCTCAATCTTCCCGACACATCGAATATCTACCAGTCTCTTTACAACCTGAAAGGCGACTACACCGTTGTTGTATTTTGGGATGCAACATGCGGAAGGTGTAAAGAAGAAATGCCTCGTTTGCTGGATCTCTACAAAGAGATGAACAAGAACATTGACCGCAAAAAACCGAATAAACTTGATGTATACGCAGTGAGTTTAACTGTTGAACCCAAAACATGGAAAGACTATATCAGAGAGCAAAAACTTCCATGGACCAACGTTCACGACCCGAATTATGAATCCAATTTCAGGAGATATTATGACGTGTACAGCACCCCTGTTGTATACTTGTTAGGTAAAGAGAAAAAAATCATTGCCAAACGTCTTTCCATAGAACAGGTAAAAGACTTCCTTGAAAAAGGTATTAGCGAATAAATAGAAACCACGGCTTGTACCGTGGTTTTTTTATGTGAATTACTGATATATTTGACGCAAACCGAATGTGCTATGAATAAAATCATTCTTGTTATCAAGCGTGAATACCTTACCAGGGTTCGCAAGAAGTCGTTCATTATTATGACCCTTGCCACACCCTTATTGATTACAGCCTTTTATGCGATCATCATCTATTTTGCTATCAACCGTGATATTGGTGATACAGACAAGAAAGTGTACGTCGTTGATCAATCCGGAGCATTTGCTCAAAAACTCACCAATAACAAAAGCATCTCGTTTGAATATGGCACCCCCATTCAAAATAAAGCTATTAAAACGTTCTTGGATGAAAGTGGTTACTACGCAGTTCTGACAATTCCTGACTCATCCGGAAGTCGGAGTTCGTTGGTTGCTATTGATCAACCAAGCATCACCACACAGGATTATATTGAAGACCAACTAGCTGATGTATTGAAGAAGAATAAACTAGCGGAATTGGGGATTTCCGCATCTGCCATTACACAGGTTGAATCCATTAAAGTTGGAATCGAAACTGCCAAAGCCACCGAAACAGGCGCTGAAGCCAGTAGTGCCGGTGCTAATACCGCGATTGGATATATCACGGCATTGATTATTTATTTCTTTATATTCCTTTATGGAGTTCAAGTAATGAGGGGTGTAATTGAAGAAAAAACAAACCGAATCGTGGAAGTGATCATTTCTTCTTTAAAACCGTTTGAATTGATGATGGGCAAGATTATTGGTATTGCCTTCGTGGGCCTTACCCAATTTTTGATCTGGGTAGCCCTCATAACTGTTATGGGAGGTGCAGCATCAGGCTTTATTGCCTCTCAGATGCATGTTGGTCCGGAAGCTGCCGAAGCTTTGCAACAAAGTTCAAAAATGTCAGGCACAGGATCAATGAATACTATTATGGGTGCATTACTCGGGTTCGACTATGTTTACCTGGTAAGTGTCTTTGTATTTTATTTCATCACCGGCTATTTGTTTTATGGTTCCCTGTTCGCGGCCATTGGATCTGCTGTTGATAATGAAACGGAAGTGCAACAATTCATGCTTCCTGTAACGATGCCGCTTGTATTGGCGTTGATCATCTCACAAAGTGCTGTGATCAATGATCCAAACGGGCCTTTAGCTTTTTGGCTTTCTGTGGTTCCGCTCACATCACCTATTGCAATGATGGTAAGACTTCCTTTTGGTGTGCCAACGTGGGAACTGCTGCTATCGATGACACTCATGGTTTTGGGTTTTATCGGAACAACCTGGATTGCCGCAAGGATATACAGAATCGGTATCCTGATGTATGGCCAAAAGCCCTCTTACAAGAATATTGTAAAATGGCTTTTCTCTAAAGGTTAATTGAGTCCGTTGATGGTGATAACAGCCCTCACGCCCCAGTTAGAATAAACATTGGAAGTAAAACCGGCGAAGGCATCTACCCTGATAAAACCCAGAATGCGATCCAATCCATAGCCGATTTCCTGGTAGGATGATTTGCCCGGAAGATCCAACCGATTGTAAAACAACACTTCCCTGAGATCGAGCATGTTCAGAAGCGGAAGCCGTTTAAACACGAACCGCTTGAACTCAAATTCACCATGCATAGCTATAATTGAACGTGTGTTTGAAGGCTGATAGTAGTCGAGCTGTCTGAACATATAGATCGGATCTCCGGTAAGCAGGGGCGATCGATTTCCATTCGCATGCAACCAGTCAGGAAAATAGGCTGTATTGTTGAATACAAACTGCTGATAGCTAAATCGGGCTTGAATCTTAAGCCAATGTAATGGACGAATGCGTTCGGTTACACCAACTGCTAGCGACATATAATCTACATCACTTTGGAGCAGCGTTGGAATGCCGTTTTTAACTACCAGTTCGAGTGTGGGCCATTGGTTATCTACATACACCTTTTTAGCACCCTCCATTTTGTAGCGTTGAAAAGGAGTATAGGTGAACGTTTGCGTTAAAACCAGTGCCTGATGAGTTGGCATTTGGTATCCGGGTATCGGGGTGTTGGCTGTAATCTTGCCCCCCTCTTTGCGCCGATAACGGTCGATATTGGAGAGTTGGTATCTGTTACTCCATGTCACTTCTGATTTCCAAATCAGGCCATTTGAAAGCTCTCGCTGGTATGCGGCCTTTCCATATTCTTCTTGGTATAACTTAGAGAGGTTTCGTTTATCGAGCAGCAACATGTAGCTATTCACAAAGGGAGTCGGGCCTCCTGTAGGGTTAAAGTCTCTAACAAATACACCGCCTTCAATGGAGGCATAGCTTAACTTCCCGGGGTTGATATTTAACCTGAGGTGACCAATTGTATTGAATGCCGGGCGTTCAAAAGGCACCCTGATGGTATTCGTAAATATCCAATTTTTTCCACTGCGTGGCATGGATCCGATTTTCCATTGTATGCCCGCTCCAAATCCATCGACAGTATTCACAAATTGCTGAGCACCTTCCCCTATCAATCCGCTGTAGCTGTAAAAGAACCTTTTCTTTGCAAACGTTCCACCATCTCCAAACACAAGTCCCATCCAATAAAAACCCGAATCGGATCCGTTCTTTTTAACCAAGGATGTATCTTTTGCTTTCACCAATTGAACCGAATCAAATTGCTTATAGCTCACAACTTCGCTTTCCATCAATGCTACGGGGCGGTTACCTGCCCAAAATGTGCTATCGCGTTTATCAGCGAGGCTATCAATTTCCATCGTGGATGAGTCTGTTACTATTTCCGGAGATTTCCGTTGTTCAGCTTCTGCCTCTGCCCGCATCTTGTTGGCCAGTTTCAGCATTTCCAGCTTCGTTAACTCTTCTTTTGCCATCAGCTTTTCAATATCCTGCTGCCGTTTTGTTTTCGGCTTAACAGGCCCGGACAATGGTTTCTGAATCGGAGCTTCTTCTTTTGGCAGTGCAGGAACTTCTTTGCTGAACCGTTTCACCCAGTTGTGATCTACATTGGGGTTGAGTTTAATTCGATAATCACTTACAGAAGCCAAGTACTTGAAGTTCCCTTTAAATCCTAAAAATCCTCCCTTTACAGAGATATCATAGGTTACAGGCATCCACACATAATCATACCCTGGTACGGGTCTGCATGATGCCACTATACGCGATTCAAATCCTCCGCCCTTGGTGGTTAAATCTGTGCTGTATATGCACCATAATCCTTCCATGATGTAGATGTAACCTTGGAAAACATCCTGCCCCTTGCGTTTAGGTGTTACTTTGATCTTGTTCACTTCCCGTCCATTTTCGTAAAAGCTTCCTTCCAGTTTGAAATTGTATACAGAAAATGCCTGTGGTGAAAGTGGAGAGATCAGTTCGGTATTGCTTGTTTGATATAAACTGCCCCTGATCATGCTCAGTGGTTGCGGAGGTCCACCATCTGTTGGGAAAGAACTCTTAATTGAAATGGACTTTTCTTTAAATGTATTGGGCTGCTTAAAGTTGACTTCATTAATGCTTTCTATCAAAAAGGTTTGACCTTCGCGAATGCCTTCTTCTTTTAGCATTTTCTCCATCAGGAAGGGTATTTCTTCCAGTTTTCCGCTTCCTTTAACGTATACACGGGCATCGTACATCAATACCTGGCGTCGGTAATAAGGAGCTGCAGCAATTGCTTTTCGCATAATCCAAACAGCCGGGTTAACACCGCCGTCTTTAATGCTCACTTCTTTCAGTTCATATGATTGTTCCGTCAGTACGATATCCCGTTGAACCCAACTCCCGTTAACTGTTACGTCAATTTCCTGTGTTTTGTATCCTACACATTGAAACACAACCTGATGTTGACCAGAAGTCATAGGTAATTCAAAGGTTCCATCTTCATTGCTATTGGTACCCTTTTTAAGATCCTTACAATAGATTGTTACAAAGCCAACAGGCTTATTCTTCGAGTCTAGTACTTTTCCTTTCAGTCCTTGCGCTCTAAGTGAATGTACGGCCGATACCATCAAGCCGCAGCAGAGTAATAATGAGAGAAGTACCTTTTTCATAGCTGCCACAATATACAAAGAGATTGAAGTTGTGACGAACCGTTAAAGGAAAAAGTTACATTAATAGATATAAACCAGCTTTTTGGTTTCAAAGAAAGGCTCTTCAAACCAAGTAGATAAAGGAAACTCCTCGATGATCAGTTTTTTATTGATACGGTGCAATTCGCGAAGTTCTTCTTTGAGATCTCCCCCTTTGAGCAGCAGGTATCCGTTAAACTTAGGGTTATTGCTTTCTGGCAGGATGTAGGTTTGTGTCCAGCGGTATAATTGTTCTGCGGGCGCAACAGCGCGGCTCACTATAAAATCAAACTTTTCTTTTAACTGCTCTACCCTTCCAATCACAAAATCCGTGTTGCGCAAGCCAAGGGTTTCAGAAACAGTTTCAGCAACATGCACTTTTTTGGCAATCGAATCGCAAAGGGTAAAATTGGCGTCCGGAAAAAGTATACTTAATGGAATACCAGGAAAGCCGCCACCTGTTCCGATATCAAGCACATGGGTATCCGGTCTGAATTGAATGAATTTAGCTATCGCCAATGAATGAAGGATATGTTTCTCAAAGAGCGCGTCAATATCCTTGCGTGAAACCACATTGATCTTTTCATTCCATTCTTTGTATAAGTTAAACGCCGCTTGGAACTGCTGTTGCTGTTGTTGCGTCAGGTTCGGAAAATATTTAAGCAGAATATCCATGGAGCGAAGGTATTGTTATCCTTACCAAACTTTAGCATTTTTCATCAACAGTCCCTTGGTACCAAACACAAGTAGGTAAAACATGAACAAGAAATCCCATAAAGGAAGTCCCCACATCAAAGAAGTGCAATTGAGTTTAACAGCCGACTTATAATACACGACCCACAAACTGATGAGTCGAAAAACATACACACCTAACCAAAAAGGCCAGGTTAATGGTTGTAAAATTGCAGCGGCAATACCAACACCGTAAAACAAAAACAATGAGGCATAGTATATTCCTAAAGCCTGTTTGTGTTTTGTTTTATAGTACTTTCCTGTTGTCATATGGCGTGATTTCTGACGTGCCCACTTTTCATACGTTTCTTTTGCAGGTGTGACTACAAAACTTTCCGGATCAACTTCAATAGCCACATTATGTTTAGTAGCCGCTTCATTTACAAACAAGTCATCATCGCCACTCATAATATGTTGGTGGCTGGCAAATCCCTTGTGGCGAAAAAAAACTTCTTTGCGGTAAGCAAGGTTACGTCCAACGCCCATAAAAGCGTTACCAGCCAAAGCAAAGGCAAAATAAAAGACAGCGGTTACAAAATTTTCGAAACGTGCGTATACATTCACCAACCCCGGACGTTTCACAAAAGGAGAATATCCCAATACAATTTCCTTGTTCCCTGTAAACCTGCTTTGCATGTGACGCAGCCATTGATTACTAGCTGGCTCGCAGTCAGCATCCGTAAACAATAAGAGGTCATATTTCGCGGCCTTGATACCGATGGTTAAAGCAAACTTCTTTCCGGTTGGATATTTTTCCTGCTCAATGAGTTGTGATACCTTGAGGTGTTTGTATTGTTGCTGAAGTGATTCAAGATATGCCTGACTTTGGTCCCACGAGCAATGATTTACCACAACCACCTCAAACTCCGGATAATCTTGGTTTAAGATAGCCGGTAAATATCTTTCCAGGTTTTCAAATTCATTGCGGGCAGCAATGATGATGGATACCGGTTCGGGACGTGTTTGGTGGGATGGTTGCTGTTTGTAAAACGCAAACTTTCCCAATACGACAACATGATAATAAACTTGGATCAGGCATACCAAGGCCAATGTTCCGAGCAATACATATCCAACAAGTGACACTTCTACCATAACAGCACGAAAATACAGGTGTAAGAAGGGTAAATACCTACCGGAATTTCAACAGCCTGTGTAGAAATAAGGTCGAAGTGTACACCTGCTATCCCAGTTGCGCTTCTATCGCTTCCGGATGAATCTCTACATGAGATGCTTGGTATACCGATTTTCCATTGCGGATAACCAATACCTGAGGAGATTCATGTTCAACACCATAACGGTCCGCGATGGCATTTGAAATCGGACGAAACTGCAGTAAATCCAGGTAGTAGGAACGTAAGGGCGCTTGATCCCAGCCGCGTTCAATCCTACCTTTGGCGGCTGCGCTAATGGAGCATCGGGTACTGTGTTTAAAAATCAGCACCGGAGCTTCCGCTGAAAGTGCGTCAATTTCTGAAAGCTGGTCAATTGAATGGAGGTCTTGCCAATTCATATCGTTTCAAAATGCAGGTTGTGTTTATTTAACTTTTAAACGGGCTTTCAGGTAAGGAAGCACCTTGTTCTCGTAGGCATCTTTGGTAGCCTGCTCATTAAAGTCAGGGTTGCTCGGATTGGCAAATGCGTGAACAGCAACATAGTTGTAAACGGTGATCGTTTTACCGGCCTCTTTTACTTTTTGCTCAAACTGCTTTACGGTTTCTACACTGATAAAAGCGTCTTTCTCAGCAAAGATTCCCAGCACATCCGTTTCCAGTTTTTTCAATTTTTCCACGTTCATTTCCGGAAAACCATAATACATTACGCAGCCCTTCACTTTTTTACCACCTTCAATAGCTGTTTGTAAACTCCAGGCACCACCAAAACACCAACCAACAGTAGCTACTTTGGCTTTTTTACCGGCAAATGCCAGTGCTCCGTTCACAATGGCGCGGGCGCGGGCATCACTCACGCTGCCCATAAGCTTAGCCGCATCTTCACGGTTGGAGGCCGTATTACCATCATATAAATCTAACGCAATGATGTTAACGTCTTTCAAGTCTGCAGCATATTTGTCTGCCTCTTTTTTAATATGATCATTCAGTCCCCACCATTCATGAATCACGAACAGGTACTTCTTGCTTTTACCTGCTGCTTTAACAAAGTAGGCTTTTCCTGCTTTACCATCAGCAGTTGGAAACTCGATCATGGTACCCTTTGCATTTTCCAATACAAAAGGCAGTGGCTCTGCGTGTGTTTGAACAAAGGCATCATTCATGGCAAGTTCTGCGTTTTTCGCAGTTACGTTGCTCAGGGTGCAGCATGAAGGATGTTGTGCAAAAACTGCAGAACTTATAAAGAAGGTAACAACGATCAGTAGTTTTTTCATGAATTCGGGTTTGTTGGTATTTAACAACTGGATGTGTTGAAGGTTTACTATTGGTGAGCAACAGCGTGGTGCTTCGCAGACAAATAGCGCTCTGCATCTAAAGCGGCCATACAACCACTGCCTGCTGCAGTCACAGCCTGACGGTAAATTTTATCTTGTGCATCTCCACAGGCAAACACACCTTCAATATTGGTGCGCGAAGAACCCGGCTGGGTTGTGATGTAGCCGGTTTCATCCATATCAATAAATCCTTTGAACAGTTCGGTATTCGGCTGGTGACCAATTGCCACAAAAAATCCTTGTACAGCAAACTCGGTTGTAGCACCTGTTTTGTTGTTGCGCACACGAACACCTTCTACTTTTTGGTCACCCAGGATTTCATCTGTTTCGCTGTTGAAGAGGATTTCGATATTAGGTGTATTCTCCACACGGTGTTGCATGGCCTTGCTGGCACGGAACTCATCACGGCGAACAATCATGTATACTTTGTTGCAAATTTTAGCAAGGTAACTGGCCTCTTCACAAGCAGTATCTCCCGCTCCAACAATGGCAACGTCTTTACCCCTGAAGAAAAATCCGTCACATACCGCGCAAGCCGAGACACCACGACCATTTAGTTTTTCTTCGGAAGGAATACCTAACCATTTGGCAGAAGCGCCGGTTGATATGATCACGGTTTCTGCCTCAATTTCGTGTTTTTCGTCAACGATCACACGATACGGCGGTTTACCGGTAAAATCGACCTTAGTCACCATTCCATAGCGCACATCAGCACCTAAGCGCTCTGCTTGTTTGCGAAAATTTTCCATCATCTCCGGCCCCATGATTCCATCCGGATATCCCGGGTAGTTTTCAACGTCGGTAGTGATGGTGAGCTGACCACCAGGTTGCATACCGGCAATCACCACAGGTTTCATATCAGCACGGGCAGCGTATATGGCTGCAGTATAACCGGCAGGACCGCTACCGATGATGAGGCATTCAATTTTTTCGGGAGTATTCGTCGACATATTATTTAACTAATTAAAGATGTAAAAATAAGACCTTGTTCATTGTGCGCGAAGCAGAGTTATAAACAAGCTGTGCACGGCAACTACCACACCAAGGTATGAATATGTCAGTATGATTTTTAGCAGGTTCAGGGCGTTCCTGCCAAGGGCAGGCGCGCTTTTGTTTCAAGTCCTCCGCCACCTTGCAGTGGCGTGCGGGCTTTCCACGCCAATCGCTAACGCGGGGGCTGCTTCTCTTGAGCGCATCCGACAGGGTTAGCTGCGCTGATCCCCTGACCCATTTTGAAAGTACAGCCATACCGACTGCGTCGGTTGATGTCTTTTTCTTTTTCCATCGCATACCGAACACGTTCGGTGCTTGGAAAAAGAAAAAGCCATCACAATCTGTGATGGCTTTACTTATCTGTGGTCTCGACAGGATTCAAACCTGTAACCTTCTGATCCGTAGTCAGATGCTCTATTCAGTTGAGCTACGAAACCGTTGTTATTGGGATGGCAAAGATAGCTATACTTTTTATTTGTGAAAGCGTTTCACCAAAAAAATTCTGATTATGCATAAAAAAGGCTGGAACCCAATTGGATCCCAGCCTTTTATTTTTAGATTTTTCTTAGTGACTAACGGTGAACTTACCTGATTTTACAAGGTTTGACGATGCGTCTTTAACCTGGTAGAAGTAAACACCATTTTTATATGTGCTCACATCAAATTTTGCTTCACCCATCACAACCGGAGTTGTTTCAATTGTACGTCCGGTGATGTCCATAATATCAACAGAAGCTTCAGTCGATTTCATTGTGATGGTGAATGAGGTAGATGCCGGATTAGGATAAGCTAAAACAGATGCAGCTAACTCATTGGCCTCTTTTACGCTGGTTGCGAATTCTTGAAGTTTGATTGAAACACAATCACCATTATTGGAAGAAACTGGATCAACTGTTGTGTCTCTAAAAGCAACTACTACACAAAATGGAATAGAAGCTACATCTTGGTTAAAGGTGATTGCGATTTGACGTGCATAAACGATGGAATCACCCGGTGCAATTGTATCCGTTGCCAAGCCGGTTGCTCCTTGCAGGATCTGATTTCCAAGCAAGAAACCAATAACCATGGTATCTGTTTCGAATATGGTATCGTTACCAATATTTTTTACAGAGAAACCAACCAAAAAAGGACGACCAGAGTTTACCTCAGCTCCTGTTTCAGGTAAAACAAGCGTTACTTCGGCATCGCTTTGCGCAAATGAAGCAAAAGATGCCAGGGTTAACAGAGAAAGTAAGAATTTTTTCATTTTTGAATTAATAGATTGTTAATTGATTGAGATGCCAAATATACGAATATGGTTGCGTGAGGCAAGTTATTCTTGTTTCCGGTGGAAATATTCCCATACCAATTTTGCCTTCGCCTTACCAATAATTGCCTCCAACATTTCCACTGGTGTTTCCTGAATACGCTTTACCGATTTCAGCTCCTTTAATAATGCTTTTTGCGTCTCCTCTCCGATTCCTTTAATGTCACCCAACTCTGATTTGATGGTTCCCTTGCTCCTTCTGTTGCGGTGGTGTGTAATCCCAAACCGGTGTGCCTCGTCCCTCAACTGCTGAATAATGCGCAATGTCTCAGACTTCTTATCAATGTACAAAGGAAGTTCGTCTTCCGGATAATACAGTTCTTCCAAGCGTTTGGCAATGCCTAAAATGGGTACCTTGCCGTAAAGCCCTAATTCTTTCAGGCTTTCAACAGCGGAGCTTAACTGTCCTTTTCCACCATCTACAATAATCAGATCAGGCAAAGGTTGTTCTTCTTCCAGTACACGACGGTAGCGTCTATGAATAACTTCTCGCATGGTGGCAAAGTCATTTGGACCCACAACGGTTTGCACATTAAAATGGCGGTAATCTTTTTTACTGGGTTTAGCATCTTTAAACACAACCATCGCTGAAACCGGAAAATTCCCTTGAATATTGGAGTTATCGAAACATTCGATATGACGGGGTAATTGGGCCAACCTTAAATCCGCCTTCATCTGGTTCAAAACACGGTCTACTTTCAACTCTGGATTGAGTTTTTCGTATTGCGACAATTTCTCCTTTTTGTAGTACAACGCATTTTTAAACGATAAATCCAGTAGCTTCTTTTTCTCACCGGCCTTGGGAATGGTGAAGGTAATTTCCGGATCTTCCAGCTCGATTTCAAATGGCAAAATAATCTCTTTGGATCTGCTCTTAAACTGTTCACGTACTTCACCGATGGCAAATTCGAGCAACTCGGCTTCCTGTTCTTCCATTTTTTTCTTCAGTTCAAATGTCTGGGTTTGAATAATCATCCCATTCGATACTTTCAGGTAATTCACAAATGCGAACTTCTCATCGCTCACAATACTGAATACATCAACATCATGTAAAATAGCATTTACAATGGTTGATTTACTTTGGTAATGTTCCAGGATATCGAGTTTCTTTTTAAACTGCGCTGCTTCTTCAAACTTGAGTTCTGCAGCGGCCTCTTGCATCATCCGCTTCAAGGGTTGAACCACTTCTCCGATATTTCCTTTTAAAATACTCTTGATTTGTTTGATCGCATGCATGTAATCTTCCTCACTTTGCACACCAATGCAAGGGGCTTTGCAATTCCCAATCTGGTATTCTAAACACGCCTTAAACTTCAGGCCATTGATGTTCTCTTGCGTTAGTACAAGGTTACAATTGCGGGTTGGGTATAATACTTTAATCAGGTCTAAAATCGTGTGCATCATGGTTCCGGAAGCGTACGGACCGAAGTACTCAGAACCATCTTTGATCTGTTTACGCGTATAAAAAATCCGTGGAAAGGGTTCTCGTTTTATGCAAATCCATGGATACGTTTTATCGTCTTTCAGGTTAATATTAAAACGCGGCTGAAATTTTTTGATGAGTGCGTTTTCAAGCAATAAGGCATCAATTTCAGAATCCACCAGGGTGAATTCAATATCCGCAATTTTGGATACCATGACTGCTGTTTTGCGGTTATCATGGCTTTTGGTAAAATAAGAAGAAACCCTCTTTTTCAGGTTTTTAGCCTTACCAATATACATCAAGGTACCTTCAGCATCTTTGTATTTATAGATGCCCGGACTATCGGGTAAACTACTGATGACGCGTTTAAGGTAAGCTGTGTGCATAGGCGCAAAATAAAACAAGCCGGGCGAACCTTTCAATCCCGGCGTTGTTTTTTGTACCCAACTTATGAAATGAGTGTCTTAACGCAAACTAAAATGAATGGGTAAAATCATTTTAACCGCAACTTTTTTTCCGTTTTGTTTACCTGCTTTCCATCCTTTCATCAATTCAACAACACGCATTGCTTCTTCATCGCAGCCAAACCCAATTCCTTTAATCAGCTGGGTATTGGCAATATTTCCATCCGGCATTACCACAAATGACACAATCACTTTGCCTTCAATTCCAGATTCACGTGCAAGCGTTGGATACTGAAGGTTATTTGTTATAAAAGCGGCCATCGCCTCCACTCCTCCTTCGTATTCAGGCCTTTCGGTCACAAATGAAAATACTTCTATTCCCGTTTCTGTTCCTGTTTCAACACTTCCGGTACCGCTTATTCCTGTTCCTCCAGTGGCAGTCATGGCATTTGGGTCTGCGCTTGCTGTTCCTGTAACACCCATATCCGGACCTACAGGTGTGGTTGGTGTGGTTGGAGCAACCGGTACATCCGGATCAGGTGCAATTTGAAATGACTGACTGCGACCAGTTCCGCTCAATTGACGTGCCGGTGGGGCTACGTCAGGTGGATCCAATATGTATTCTATTTTTGAGAGGGTTTTGGCTGTTACAATCTTTTCCTGAATATCATTTAAAACAGGCGTAATTACTGCTGTGTTGCGGGTAAACAGGTAACAGATTCCGCCAAACAATAACAGAACGCCCATTGAAGTGGCGACTCCTGTGTTGAGGTGCGTGTCATGAGATTTACGAAGCACGTATGCTCCATACTGTTGGTTACGGGTTTCAAAAACCACGTCGTCCAGGTTGTTTTGGTTAAATTGAAAAGGGTTCATGGGATGCAGGTTTGTTATACCAACTTATCCCATGAACCCTTTCGTATGAACCTCTTAATAAGGTTACAGAGTTATGACGAAAAACTATTCGATCATTAACCGCTTTTGCACCATCAACTGATCATTTTGAACACGAACAATGTACAAGCCCTGAGGCAATCCTTCGATGTTTACCTCCTGTTTCAACGATTCGTTGGATAAGGTTACTTCTTTCACCAACATTCCATTTAAAGCATAAATACTGCATGTAGCAGGCTGTGCGGTAAAGTCGCCTTCCAGGTTAATGGTGTGTTTGGCCGGATTGGGGTATATGTCCATTTTACCCGGCGTATACACCGTTGCTATCCCGGTTGACCAATTGACAAAAATCCCGTAACGCTCATTCGTATCAACCTGAACCTGTGGAATTCCGGGAACAGGTGGTGGTGCAATAATGGCACGTGCACTGGTGCGAACAATAACCTTTAATGGATATCCGCCTGGTACGTTGCAGGTACCTGTAATGCTTAAGCATCCTACTTCGCCTCCATTCACCATGCACGAATTGTTGTGGCAACTGTAACTCATACCCGGAGGTAATCCAAGTACGTTTGTGATTCGAATGGAGTCAATTTTTACAGCAACCGTGGTTGAACCAAAAGGTGCGGTTGTATCAACCGGCGCTTTATACTGGATCACTTGCGTATAGGGTTGGTTTAAATCTGCCGGCTGCAATACTGCGGGAAAAATCCCATTGTAAGGTAACGACTGATCCGGTGTGCATTGCGCAAGCAATCCGTGAACCGCTCCGAAAAAAAGAATGAAAAAGAGTATTTTGCCCGTGTATTTCATAAATCGTTTAAAATGATGCAGGCAAGTTACCGCATTCTTTTGGTCATCACAATCCTTTTTTGCCACATGCTATCCGGCACTGCACAATCTGTTGCACAAAGTCTTACAGGGACCGTTGTTGATGAAAACCGTCAACCCTTGCAAGGAGCCATTATTCGATGTGGTAAGTCAGGAACTGTTTCGGGCACTAATGGACAATTTACCTTGCAGATTCCTGACACTAAACTTTTCGTGGAAGTTTCATATACCGGCTATGAGCCGCAACGGATTGCAGCCGAAAACATGCCGGAGGTAATTCAACTTAGGCCTTCTGAAAACCAATTGAGTCAAGTGGTAGTATCAGCAGGTAAATATAGCCAGGAGATCAAACGCGTTACCGTTTCAACTGACATCATTAAACCTTATTTGATTGAAAATAAAATGACGGTCAACATGGAGCATATCATGAACCAAGTTCCGGGAGTGAATATTGTTGACGGGCAAGCCAATATCAGGGGTGGAAGCGGTTGGACCTATGGAGCAGGTTCACGAGTGTTGGTGATGCTGGATGAGCTTCCTTTCATTACAGGAGACGCCAATCAGGTTCAATGGAAATTTTTACCTACAGAGAATATTGAGCAGATGGAAGTTATCAAAGGAGCTTCCTCCGTGTTATATGGTTCTTCAGCGCTCAACGGTGTGATCAATATTCGAACGGCCAAACCTAGCGCAAAACCAAAAACGTCCTTCACCCTGTTTGGTGGCTTTTTTGATCAACTTAAACGCGACAGTTCTAGATGGAACCAAGAAACACAATTCCAAAGAGGATTCAGCGCCTATGATTCACGCAAAATCCAACGCCTTGACCTCACCACCCAATTACACTATTTAAACGATGACGGTTACCGTTTGGGAGAAAAAGATCATCGATTTAGGGGCACATTGCTAACCAACTACCGACCCAAGCGTATTCCCGGACTGGCATTTGGAGTAAATGCGAGTTGGATGGAAACCGAAGCCCAGAGCTTTTTGTTATGGGAAAATTGGTCATACGCCTACACTGCTCAAGATAGCAATACAACTGATTCGCGCTCGCGAAACATCTCTATCGACCCACATCTTGATTTCGAGCGATATGGCTTTCGTCACCGTTACCGAAGCAGGTTATTGTTTACGCGCAATGATATCACCTCTCGCGACACCAGTGTAAATCAGGATAATTCTTCGTCGATGTTGTACAACGAATACCAGGTTCAGAAAGATTTACCCAAACAATTTGGAACGGTTACCGCGGGACTGGCAACCATGTTTGTGAACAGCGATGCAGCCTTGTATAAAGGCACCCACTCTTCCCATAACATAGCTCCTTACCTGCAAATTGATTTGCGTTACAAGCGTTGGAGTTTAAGTACAGGGATTCGGCATGAATCCTTTAAAATCGACAACCAATCCGAAGGTAAGACTATATACAGAGCAGGCATTAGCCTGGAAGCGACCAGAAGTACCTTTATAAGGGCTTCTTATGGCGAAGGCTATCGGTTTCCTTCCATCGCGGAACGTTTTATTACGACATCAGCCGGCATCATCAACATCTTTCCCAATCCCAACCTGCAAAGTGAAACCGGCTGGAATGCGGAGCTTGGAGTTCGGCAGGGATTTAAAATCGGTAGCTGGAGTGGGTTGCTTGATGTTGCCTACTTCCACACAGAATATCAAAACATGGTTGAATTTAATTTTGGGCAGTGGGCACCTATTGATTTCAGCAATCCGTCAACGTTCACCAAGGCTATTGGCTTCAAATCACTCAATATCGGTTCTACACGCATCACAGGTTTGGATGCATCGGTAACAGGTACCGGAAAGATTGGTGCATGTTTGCTGCGTACACTGATCGGATATACCTATATGAATCCCGTTTCTGTATCGCCTACTGATACTTTTGTAGTAGATATTAGCGGTACCAATGGGTACACATACCGTAACACCAGCAGCGATACAGCTAATGATATACTGAAATACCGATACCAGCACCTTGCGAAAGCTGATATTGAGTTAAGTTATGGCAAATGGAGCCTTGGGTATAGTTTAAGGTTTAATAGTTATATGCAGAATGTGGATGCCATATTCACCAGCGAGCAAGTTGTTCCCGGCATTACCGAAGCCCGAAAACGCAACCGCAATGGCGACTGGGTAATGGATGCTCGCTTATCGTATCAGTTCACCAAACAACTCAAAGCTAACCTGCTTGTGAACAACCTAACCAATTACGAGTATATGTCGAGGCCTGCTGATATGCGTCCACCGCGCTTATGGATGCTTCAGTTTAACTACCTGATTCAATAAACCAATTCCAAATCGGTAACAACACTCCCACCGATGATATGCTGTTCTACAATACGTTGAACATCTTCAATTTGAACATTTCCATAATAGGTACCATCAGGATACACCACAATTGCAGGCCCCTTGCTACAGGCATCAAGACAGCCGGAACGTTGGGCTCTGACTTTGCCTTTGAGCCCCTTTTCGCCTAGTACTTCGCGAAACTTCTCAACCAACTCCATTCCCTTAGCCTCGCCACAACAGGCTTTGCCTTCTGCCTTCTGGTTGGCACAAATAAAAATATGCTTCTCAAATCTCATATCGCAAGTATACGTACCCAAATAAGATTCTCAAAAAATACATAGGGGCAAAGCTATTTTCAATTGTCATGAATGATATGTAATTTGTGATCCGATTGTGAAGTATTATTTACTCCTTATTATACTAAGTTGTTTCTGCCCCTTTGGATTTGCACAAGAGACTGTGGTAAAGGGTCGTGTGATGGAAAAAGGTAAGCCTGAATCGCTGCCTTTTGTGAGCATTTATTTTAAAGGAACACAAAAGGGCGTCAGCAGCGACTTCGAAGGTAACTACCAGTTAAAAGCCAACGTTCAGGCTGATTCTGTGGTGTTTAGTTATATGGGTTACAAAACCATCACCCGAAAAATTCAACGGGGACAAACACAGGTGCTTCATATTGAAATGGAGCCTGATACAAAAATGATGAATGAAGTAGTCATCATTGCAGGTGAAAATCCGGCTTTACGCATTGTTAAAAAGGCCGTTGAAAACCGGGAGCGCAATGCTCAGCAATCGTTAAAAGCGTATTCATTCAACAGCTATACTAAAGTAGACGTATCGATGGATAACATTTCGGAAAAAATGAAAAACAACCGAATGTTCAAACCCATCAAGAGTTTGTTTGATACAGCTAACCAAATTATCAATGAAGAAGGGAAATATATTCTACCCATTTTTGTGAGCGAGACGTATTCCAAATTCTACCAGCAAAATGATCCATGGCAGCAAAAAGAGATTATAGAAGCCAGTAATATCAATGGTTTTTTGGTTGACCAAGGGAGCTATGTGCTTGATATGATGGGATCAGGTTTGTTGGAATTCAATTTTAACCAAAACTGGATTCGCTTTTTGGCTAAAGACTTCATGTCGCCAATCGCTGATGGTGGAAATGCCTTTTATATATATACCTTAAGGGATTCAACCTTCATTGAAGGTATAAAGTGTTACGAAATCCGGTTAAATTTACGACGTGAGGAAGACCTTGGTTTTTTGGGTACCATGTGGATTGCAGACTCTTCATTTGCCATCAAGCGTATTGATGTTGAAATTGCACCATCGGCCAATATCAACTTTCTGGATCGGTTAAAAATTCAGCAAGAAATGACTCAGGTTGCCTCAGGAGCATGGCTTCCTTCCAAAACGCGTGGTATCATTGACCTTGCAGAATTAGGTCAACAAGCCAGTGGTTTTGTTGCCAAGATGTACCGAGCAAACCAGCAATTCATTATTAACCAGCAACAACCGCCATCATTTTTTGATGCACCTGTGGTGCGTGATGAACATATGCTGGATCATGACTCTTCATATTGGAATACGATTCGAACCGAGCCCTTTTCGGTAACCGAAAAACAAATGATCAACATGATTGACTCCGTAAAAAAGGTACCTGTTGTTAAAAGTTACCTTGAAGTGATTCAATTGATTGTAGAAGGATATTATCGCAAAAACAAAATTGATTACGGGCCGTACTTATTTTTATTTGGATACAATGAGGTGGAACAGTTTCGCATGAGGCTGGGCTTTAAAACGAATAATAATTTTTCAAAGAAGTGGTTCTTGCGTTCTTATGTAGCCTATGGATTTGGCGACGAACGTTTTAAATATGGATTGGGTGTGGATCGTGTATTGAGTCATAAGCATTGGACAACGCTTGGGTTTCAGCATAAAAATGATTTCGAAATTTTGGGTATCACCGATCCAACTACAACACCTCTTCATGGCGGAGCTGGAAGCAATTTATTTGCAGCTTTAAGTTTCGCAAACCCGGGATCCCGGATCAATCGGTCAATTGATTACCGAATGGTACTGCTTACCCAACCTAAACGAGACTGGACATTCAGAACCACACTGCAGCATACGTATTATCAACCCTTGGGAAGTTTTGTATTTGCATATAAAAACAATCCAAGTCTGGGTGTTACACCTGATAATTTGGAAAGTGACATCACCTATTCATGTGTAACCTTTGAAGCCCGTTACGCCTATAAAGAGATTATGGTGCAACGAGGTATGGACAGGGTTCAAATGCAACGACCTGTTCTACCTGCACTTACCTTTTTATACACGCAAGGACTGAAAGGAATCCTGAACAGTCAATTCAACTACCAGAAATTTGAGTTTAACGTATCCCAACACATTAATACCGGTATCCTGGGAAATGCCGACTACAGCATAACAGCGGGTAAAATTTACGGAACACTTCCCTATCCTTTGCTTGAAGTTTCTAGAGGAAACGCTACCATGATATACAGCGACATGAACTTCAGTTTGATGAACTTGTATGAGTTTGTAGCAGATGAGTATATTTCAGCACGCTATATTCAACACTTTGAAGGCTTGTTCTTTAACCGGATACCCGGAATACGGTCGTGGAAATTGCGTAATTTTGGTTTGGTGAAAGCCGCTACGGGAAGTTTAAGTCAGGAAAATTTTGCTTTAATGCCTGCCACCAATGGAGAAGGCATATCTGTTTCTCCTGTGTACCGCTTTAAAGAAGTTCCTTATGTGGAAGTTGGGTATGGAATAGAAAATATTTTACGATTTGGAACCTTAGGTGTGATCCACCGTTTAACTTACAGAGACAACGTAAATGTTCGGAACTGGGGGATCAATGCTGGTATCACCATTCGCTTTTAAGTTTTAAACGACAATTATGACTAAATACATCCTTGTTATATTCTTTCTAATTAGCTCCATCCGCACTGTTCTAGCTCAAGCAGAACTGCCTTTTCGCAAGCCCTATCGACTGGTTGTGTATATTGACAGCACCAAGTACTATGGACAAGATATCGACTCCACTCCTTTCTTCGGAACCAATAATCTACTCCAACTTTTTACCGGAGAACAGGTTTTTGTTGAAGTAGAAACCAAGGGAAAACAAATTCTTTCGATGAAATCGGTAAGTGGTATCCGGCATCCGGAAAAAACGATCGTATTGGAGCTGGAACAAAAATCATCGGTTGCAAAGAGTGAATCTATTTCATTGGCTGTAACCAATCCGTTTAAACATCAACTTACATTCAATCTGGAACATTATGATTACAATATCAACGATTGGATAACGGATACTCCATTCACGATTGGGCCTAAGAATCAAGAACGAAAATTTGGAAAGATCAGATTGTGATTACAGTACTGATCAACGAATGGAAATTAAAATAAGGCGTACCTCGGAGCAGTACGCCTTATTAGTTGTTTAAGCCTTTATTGCCAGTAACTCAATTTGCATGATGGCTTGCAACGCATCCAATACCGACTCTGACGCAGGCTCGTTGAGTCTGATATCATCCCGAATGGGTTGTTTACCAAGTTGCATCCTGGATTGGTTAAAGGTTTTCAGTTGGTTCTTCAGTTTACTCGCAAGGTCGTTTAACTCAGGATCCTTCAGTATTACGGAGTAAGCCGTAACATTCTGAAACGGTAACTCTTTACAGGCTACTCCTTGATGGATGGCTTCATTGCCGGTTAACTTCAATATCAGTTTCGTTCGCAATTGCTCGCACTCCTGCACCAAGTTGTACTGAGCCATATTGGTAGGATCCTGTTTAAACTCCCTGTATTGCAATTGCACCAACATTTCCATCCGCTCGAGTTGGGCAACCTGCTGTAATGATTCATTTTCAGAAGCTTTCGGACTTTTGACCAATGTTAGGAACAACGCACAAGCCCGTAAAAATTAGAAATGCTTGCATCAACGTTTGCATCTTTGTCTCCGGATTCCGAATTCCAGTAACCACAAAAATCGGAAGGTATCCGAACAAGAGAATGAGCAAAGCAGAGATCCCCATGGCATTGGCGCCCGGCCAATACATCATTTTGAATAAGACAGCCAAACTGAACAGTACCGCAATCAACAAGGTAAAGCCAAACAGAACCTTGTTACGTACAGAAGAACTTTCTTTGATTTTAAATGTGAAGTACAGCGGTAAAAAGCAGCAACTCAGTAAGAGTATTCCGGCTGCAATGCATGCAGCAGCACCCGGTGCATGCAGAAATTTAAAGGTAATTCCGGCTCCCAATAAAAGAACAGAAAGCCAGCCACTACCGGTCATTAATTGTTTCATTGTGTAGTAATGTTTAAAGATTAGCAGAGCATGTGTTTCTGCTTCCAGTTCGGTAAGTCGGGTTTGGTAAAACCGACCGATTACCGAACGGTAGCATTGTTCGAAGTCTCCGTTTCCATCGAACTCATTCTCGATAAGGCAACAAACATGATCCAGGAGGTTGTACTGCAGGTCCTCCAGCTTGATTCCCTGACGTCTCAGGTCATCAAGTATAAAATCAATCTGTTGTTCCGACAATGTATACATCAGGCCTTTTCAGGTTGAATGTCAAGTAAAAATCGCAGGGTATCCATGAACGCGGCCAATTCATTGACACGGTCTTTGGTATGCTCCTTACCTGCTTTGCTGAGGGTATAGTATTTACGCACCCGTTTTCCGATGTATTCGGTTTCGGTTGTTAAGCTTCCATCAGCTTCCAGTGCATGCAGCGTTGGATACAAGGCTCCTTCTGTGAGTTGAATCCTGCCGGATGTTAATTCCTTTACCTTCTGCGTAATCTCATATCCATACATGCGGCCGTTGTCTTTCAACAATTTTAAGATGATGGTTTTGAGTGTTCCTTTAATGAGTTCAGATGAAAATAACATGTTGTGTGGTTTAATACCTAACACAATAATACATAGTTTTCTTATGTATTAGCAAGCTATTTTTTTAGCGGGGATAATTCTCTCGAAGATTTTTAGCGCTGAATGCTCACAGAGCCTGTGATTCGGCTTTCTCCCTGACTGATTTCAACGAAGTAAAGTCCATTCTGAAGGTCTTGAACCGAAATGGAACGGTGGTCTGAAACAAGCGTTTTAACAATAACCCCATCTGAAGATCTAAAGCGGATTTGAACTTCTCCTTTGTAAGGGTGGTTTATTTGAATATCATCCTGAGCTGGGTTCGGCTGTATCAGAGCATTTGAAGACGTTACTGTCAACTCCGCTTTAGTCACCAAAACTTTAGAATACGACTCTTTCCCATCCCAATCTGTTTGCAGAATCCGGAAGTAGCAATCTTGTGAAACCTCTTCCGGGTTTAACATGTGTTGATACGTGTATGAAGTAATACGGTTGGTGTTCCCTTTTGAAGGAACAACCCCGGACGGATCCCAGTGTTGTTGATCAAATGAATACTCAACTGTAAATGCTTTGTTATTGTATTCGGAAGCGGTGGTCCAGGTAAGGTTAACCTCCGCTGCTTTCCGTGTCGCGTTAAACGTGTTCCATGTTACTGGAAGTGTAACCACGTTGGTAGATGAGGCCCCAGTAGCGTATATACCTTCTGTTCCAATCAAGTTATACTCATATACTGTAAAGATATAGTTTGATAATTCAGCCAATCCAGAAACTACTACACTGTTACCTGTGCCGTCATATACCACAAAATTACCTGTACCTGTTGTGCTGCCTAGTCCAAACTGTGCATTGGCAGTATATGTGGTTACTTGCGCAGGAGCAACACTTGTAGTTGAAGCCAGTCGAGCAACAACAAGTCGGCGATTTCCATCTCCTGAAGTCCAGTTTACTGTTGCACTATTTTTACCTATATTGGATATAGTCACACTTGAAGCTGAAACAGTTGGTCCAGCCAGGTTAAAGAGACGCAGGTTAGCCGCCGATGTTGCGGCGGTAGACGTTGTATTTGTGCAGACATTGGCATTGTTATCGGCTCTAAAATAACGACACGTGTTTGTTGCAGAAACAGTGAAGTACGTTTGGGAATTTCCACTTGTTATTCCACCGTTGTTGTTATTAAAACAGGTTTCTACAATGATGCTGGAAGTTCCGTCCCAATAAAAGGGTGTTGTCAACTGGAACATATTCCACCCGGTAGTTGCGTTGTATGAGGTTGTTGTGTAAACCGTGGTAAAACCACTCGTAGCGAAAGCGGTCAGCGAAGTTGATGTAGTTGAAGCCATCTTTATTGTATAGCCTGTTAACGCGCCTGAAACAGCGGTTGCCACATTGTAACCTATCTGCTTGATCAATCCCCTTTTCAGTCCTGCGGTGGTTAAACGTGAAGCGGTGTAGACAGTTTGTGTACGCACACCACCATAGTAACCTCCCAATGTTCCTTGGTAACTTGTGGATGTGGTTCCTACCAAATCAGTTCCGGTTCCCACAATGCAGTAGATACCCGGATTGGCTCCCAGGTGGGTAAAACCAGATAATGATGCGCTACCCGTATTGTTTGAAACTTCAACAGATCCGGTTGCTCCTGAACCAACAAATACGGCAATACGTGTAGGAGATGTTATTGTAAATGTTGCCGACACCCCTCCTAACGTTACACTTGCAACAGCATCCAAATCAGTTCCCGAGATAATAACTGAATCCCCCTGATAGGCGGACATAGGGGCAAAAGACGATATTGTTGGTGATGGAATGGGCTCAAGCCTAATGTTTGGAGAAAGGGCAAAAAAGATATTTCCTACCGCTTGTATCATTATCCTGCAGGTTGTGGATATGAGGTTAGGCATCAAAACCGTTTCAGATCCATCATTTGCTGTTGCCGCAGCTAATGTATAGGTGTAAGTAGCTCCTCCATCGTCTGATAACAAAATATTCACCTGTGAACAATTTACAGGATTCTGGTTTGTGCCATTCACGTTCCAACTGATGGTTGCATTTCCATTGGGAGCGAACTTGAGCGCTCCATTGTATGAAAATGGTCCAACACCAGCAAATGTTACTGTTGTATAGTTTACATCGTAATCTACGCCTCCACCATTCACATTATTATCGCGAACAGTAAGCCGAAACCGTGCGGTTTGTGCAGCAGTTGGTAGTATTTCGCCAATGGGAGTAGTTCCGGCCAATAAGTTGGCATAGTTGGGAATGATTCTGGAAGGAGAAACGGTAGGTGAGTAACTTCTGAAACGAGGTCCCGGTGTTGGCGGACTGTTAGGAGCTGTTGAAGAGCCTAAGTCAAACTGCTCCCAATAGTATGTAAGCGGATCACCATCCGGGTCTGTTCCAGAACCTGTTAACATAAAAGGCGTTCCAAAAGGAATGGTATAAGCCGTTCCGTTTACGGTTGCCGTTGGCGGGTTATTCCCTGTGGCAGTGACCAATGCGCAGCCAGATGAGCCGGTGGAACCTGTGGTAATATTGGTCACAATCTCATCAAAGTTGACCGTGTGAAAATATGGATCGCTATTGGATTGAATGTTTTGCGGGCTGCAAATTCCTGCATAAGCCATGATAGTGCTGCCACTTCCCGGTTCATACGCGGTGCTTGCATTGCGGTTTCCACCTGAGCATGAGCCCGTGTTTCCATTGAAGGTGTGGTTTCCCCCAAACTGATGCCCCATTTCATGCGCAACGTAGTCAATATCAAAAGGGTCGCCTACAGGACTTGAAGAACCAGTGACACCACCTGCCTTGTCTGAACTTCTGCAAACCGACGCCAGATAGGCTACTCCTCCTCCACCCGTGCTAAATACGTGTCCCATATCATAATTCGCCGCTCCGATTACATTGGTTAATGTAGTTTGGTTTTGTGCAAGCATTGCGCCACCATCTGAATTGGTGTAAGGATCTGTAGCACTGTTTAGGTAGATGATAGATGTGTTGGTAGCAACTAAATTAAAACTGATGCTCAACTCATTTCGGTACACTGCGGTGACCCTGTTTAAGGTTGTGATAATGGCACTTAAAGCTCCGTTTACTGTGCCCCCATGAAACGCAGCGTACTCTCCTGTAGTAGCGATGGCGATCCGGTATGTGCGCAACTGAGTACCATTGGTGCGGTTGGCTGTGCCTGCCGTTGATTGGGTATTTACCGATTGACCTTGTTTTTTAAATCCATCACTTGGTTCACCTTTAAGTACTCCTAATTCTTCAAAAACCTTTTTGGTGGTAAAATCGCGTTTGTAGTATGACTGATAGAATAAGGTGTTATTTTTAAGTAAAGGATCAATGTACCATGTGCCTGAAGGAGAAAGCACCATCGCATGAAATCCTTTTTCGGTGATATCAAGTCGACCTGATGCGTATGGATCATCAATGCCTTTACAAGAGAATGTTTGAATTTGAGGAAATTGTTTGGCGAGAGGAGCCTCCATGATAGGTGAATTCAGTACTTGAAAACGTTGCAACGATCCATCAGGAACAGGTAGTTGCACTACCAATGGATGAGCGGCCTTGTTTGTAAACTCTTGAGGAGCTTCGGCAAGTATGGCTGTCAATGTATTGAAATCAACCGTTGTTACCCGAAAACGATCCGGAACGATTTGCCTGTCTTCAGACGATGCATTTTGAGGAACACCGGAGTCTCTCCATTCCTGAGCATCAGCGTGAAGCATTAACAAACATATTCCTGTAACGAGAAACCAATTTTTCATGCCGCAAATAATTAAAAAATACTAAATTCTTTGCATGATTTAACTTTCGTGTCGTGCATTATCTGTTCAGTGCACAAAAAAAGCCGCTAAGCGGCTTTTCTGTAATTTGACCGCACATGTATTGCAAAAATCAAAATATAATGTCTAGTTCATTGGCGCAATATCACAGCATACTAAACTATTGATGTTCAAAACCTAAGGAGGCAAAAAACGGAAGGACTATTGGTGTGCAAAAATGGTAGATAACTGCTGCGGCTACAGGGCTAAATTGCCCCTATCTAAATTCAGCAATACTACATGCTTACCCGATTAATTGTACTTAACTCAAAGGTGTATGGAAAAGCCGAACTTCGGCTGGATGATTGTGACTCCCTCCAATTGGTAGGACCCAACAATATCGGAAAAAGTACCCTCATTTATGCGCTTAACTTTTTGTTCATCATTGATGGCCAAAAGATGTCGTTTAGCGGTAACCGCAAAGGCGATAAAGAAACAATTCACCACTATTTCCCCAACCACAATCAGAGTTTTATTGTATTTGAGGTATTTAAAAAGTCGTATTACAGCATCATCGTTAAACGCGACAGTGAAAGTAACCTGGAATACTACCGCTTTGAAAGCGAATACAAGGAAGAATATTTTGTGGGTGAAGACAAACGCCTCTTAAAATTTGAAGAGGTAAAGGAAAAGATTGCAGCCGCGGGCTTGGCACTCGAGCAATTCAAAGACAAACGAGAAGTATTTCAGTTTGTTTACCAACGAGGTAAGCGCAACAATGCTGTTGTATGGCTTGACGACAGTGTACGGAGTGAAGGAATCAGTAACAATTTCTCCCGTATTTACCGGTACCTCATCAACACCAAGCTCATTACCAATAAGAACCTGAAAGAGGCGCTCATTATTGCCGATAACCGAGAGAATGAAACATTGAATTTCTCTCAGAAGAACAAAAAGGATATCAATGACCTGAAACGGGTCAACAATGAAATCCGAAACCTGAAATCGGTGAAGAATGAATTTGATGAATTCCGCGAACTGGTAAGTCAATACAACGCCAAATCCCGTATCATCAGCGAGCTGTATTATGGATTTAACAAAAACTACAATGCTGCTTTGCCGGAATTGCAGGTACAGTTCCATGATAAAGACAAGGCCATTGGTCGCCTGAATACGGAAATGAACGAGGAACTGATACCTCAGAAAGCGGAGCTCGATCGAAAAATCGGTGGTAAAGAAGCTGAGATTAATGCCCGCTCCCAGTTCTTTTCTGAAAAGGAACAAGAGATCAAAGAAATTGATTCATACGAACCTGTTAACATCCTCAACGAGCAATTGTCGAACCTTGACCAGCAGCGGAAGGAAATTGAGAGTCGCATGACGATGGCTGAATTGCAAAAACTAAACAGCCAGCAAATTGAGAACAAAATTGAGAACCTGAACAGCCAGATTGCGCGTGTTGAGATGCAGGTGAAGAACTACAGCAACCTCCTCATTAACAAAATATCCGGATCTGTTGAAAATCGCAAGTTGCTAAACTCCATCTTAAGTGAACAGGTAAGCAGTTTACCGGGCGATCAGGTGATGAAGCAGATTCATAAGATCTCTCAAACACTGAACATCTTCGATGGACAAATCGATATCTCCAAAAATATTGTCATCAAAGACTTTAAGAATGTTGATGAGTTAAAGGCTGAACTTGCTTCTTTAAAGGAAGAGCGCAACCAACAAGATGCATTGTTAAAGGTTGTAAAAGACATGGAAAAATCTGGCAACGAACTCAAAGCAATTGAAGGCCAGATTGAAACCGTTAAAATGAAACTGAACCGCATCAAAGCTAAACCTGCTTTGGTTAAATCACTTGAGAAGTTAAAAGCTGAAGTGAGCGAATTGATGCAGCAAAAGGAGAAGTTTGAAACCGAACAAAAACAAATTGCTAAAACCATCGCCCGCAAGAGCAATGAATTACGTGATTTGTTGGATGACAAGCAGAAGCGCCAAGAGCGGATCAACCGCCTCATTGAAATGAAACATGAGATTGATGAGCTCGGACTGGTAGCTGAAGAGTTTGAGTCCAATGAATCGTTGGATCAGTTGTTCAACAAAATCAAACTCAACTGGCAAGATCGCATTACCCTCAAACTGAATAAAGATAACCTGTTTGAAAAATTGCGTGATAAGTTGCAAAGCACATTTGCCGATGAGATGGACTTTATCAAGTATGTAGAAGAAGAGGTTGCCTTGATTGAAGATAAAGAGCGAAGCGTTCAATCTTTGCTGGAAAGTATCTCGGCCCAGTTTGCAACACCGGCCTACACCTTATTGAAGAGGTATGAGGAATTCAAAGAGTTTATCTATAATAAGTTCAATACCAAACTCGGACAAACCCGCATTTCGGATATCGAGTCGCTTACCATTGAATTGATTGACAATAAACGATTGGTAGATGAAGTGCGCAAAATATCACAAATTCAACAGATCAGCGGGCAACTGATGTTTGAGTTTGATAACAGTGAAAACCTGAAAGTACTGGATCATTACCTCGAAAACGGTCTTAAAATCGAGTTTGATGACCTGTTTGATATCACCCTCCACCTGAGTCGCAAAGGCAGCACCAAGCAAGTAGACTTGGGCCAACAGATTGAAAGTGATGGTACGGATAAGATGATTCGCTTGGTGATCGTTATGAATATTATTAACCGACTCGCGTTGGCTGATCACGAAAACCGGATCGCGCTGTTTATTGATGAAGTAGCAACTATCGATAAGCAAAACCGACCAGAGTTGGTTCGTTTCTGTAAAGAACACTTCTTCATCCCGATTTTTGCAGCTCCGGATGCTGTACCGGGCTTTGGTAAATACTACTTCATCTTCCGCAACGCCGGTAAGATCAATATCAATGAAAAAACGAACGCAGCTTACGGAGAGGTGCTGGATAAAAACCTGAAACTTGAAGTTTAACGGGAGGTGACGTATGAGAACAGAACCAAAAACCATATTAAACTTCCTCACCAACTACTTCGATATCATTCGCGATTTGTTTGATGTTCAGGTAAAGGACGGGGTGATCAAAGCGGAGGTGTTAAATACCATCCTTGCCGAACATGATCACGACATCCTGAATAAGTTGCTGGAGTATAAGTTCTTTAAAAAGATTGCTAACGACTACGAAATTCGTCCGGTTTACTTCAAGTTTTTTGAGTTTATCCTGAGCGAATTCAAACCTTTATTGCCTGAAACCATTGAAAAATATGAGCATTCCATTACCGGATTGTTCAAAAAAATCAAAGAAGGGATTGGTAAAGACCGTAATATTTTATTGCAGCGTATTACCGACCTCAACAATGAAGTTCGCGACTTCACCGAGGCTGTAGAAAAGAATACGCTTCGCTTGATCAGTGAAACAAAAGAACTTAAATCAAACGTTGACAAGATCGATTACCGTGAAAAGGTTCGGAAAGCAAGCTTCTGGATTGATTATTATATCACGCCACTGAACAGCATTCTGGATGTTGGCACCTCGCATTCGATAACCAACAGGTTACTCGACATCTCGCAATACATCAATGTTCGTCGCCTAAACTTTGAAGATGAGCTGGCCCGTCAGCAATTTGAAAAGCTGTACACATTCCTTGTTCAAACAAATGATGACTTACTGCGTCAATCCAAAATTCTGACCAATGAGTTGTTACCATTGATTGAACGTATTCGCAGCGAATCATTGATTTTAACCGGATGGATTGAGTTCCTCAAAAATCCGAATCGGGTGAAAGATGTTCCGTTCGTGCCTAAAACACTGCGCACCTATCCATACAACGATAATATGTACTTCAATGCAAAGGAGTTTGTGGATCAGTTTATGCAGGTTTATGAAGTATACTTAGAAGATCCGAACCTTAGTGCCAGCGACAAGTGGATCTTTAACAAGGATTATTATATGACCAAGCTCACGCAAGAACTTCCTGTTAAGAACTTCTTTGAATGGGCCGGTCAAACCTTGCGCAGCGAGTACAACGAGATTGAAACCGAAAAGTTCTTCTCACTCTCTACCCTGCTTTTTGAAGATTCAATCGAACTTGAGTTCGATGATAAATCGGATCGCATGGTGATCCGCACATCCGAAATGAATTTACGCGTACCCAAAATTAAAATTAAACGTCATGGACTTTCCTAGATACCATAAAGAAATAGTGGGAGATTTACTGGATGGTAAATTTATCCTAGCAACCGATGCCAAATTTGTTGAACTTAAGAACAGTGCCGATTTCTACGGAAAGTTCTTTAAGGAAACGTTCGAGTACTACCTCGACATCAAATCAGATTATGCTTACCTGATCAGCGAAGAAACCATGGAGATGTTGAGTCGCGACATCTGTATTTTTATGGGCTTGTTATGCTATGAGCTGGATAAGGAAGGAAAAAACTTTCTGGAAGAAGTTCAATATGCAGAGTTTGACTACGACTATGTAGACAGTCTGTTCGATAACTCTTCATATATCGATTTGATACAGAACAATAACCAACTAAAGAACAGCGAAGCACGTCGCCAATTCTTCGGAACCTTGAACCGCAGAAACATTATTGATCGTAGCAGCAGTGATAAAAAATTCACGTTTACTCCGGCCTACAAAGTGTTCATGGATTTTGCCAAGAATTTTGCCAAAGGCCGCTTGAATAGCCAAGAAGCGGAAGTTGAGGCAATTGAGGAATAGTGTGTTTGATTTGACACAAAAGTGCCTGATTCTTAAAAAGAGTCGGGCATTTTTGTTTTAAAAAGATCGGTCAGATATTGCAGCATGAACATGGTATTCCCATTATCCTCGAAACCAATCGGCTTTTCTTACGCTGCTTCCGACCTGAAGAATTCAAGCTGCTGTTTACTTCTTTCAGTAAAGAAGACACCATGCGTGTTTTCGATCATCGGACCGATGATGAATTTCTTTTGGAGAAAGAACGATATGAGGCAGGACTAACCGGTTACCAACGCTCTACGTTAATATTCCAATTGCAACGGAAAGATGATGGTAAAATATTGGGATGGTGCGGTTACCATACTTGGTACCTTCGCCATTACCGGGCTGAGGCTTTCTACTTTTTAAAAGACGATGAAGATAAACGCAAAGGATATATGCAGGAAGCCTTCAAATGCGTTATCGAGTATGGATGGGACCAGATGGGCCTCAGGCGTATAGAAGCATTAACTGCTACTGACAATGATGCCTCCATTCAGCTATTGCTCAAAAATGGTTTTCAGCGCGAAGGACTCATCCGTAAACACTACTGCGACCGTGACGAAAATACAGATTCGATTATGTTCGGGCTCTTAAAGGAAGAATGGCAATCTCCAAAATAGCATTCTTATTAAGGATGTTTTAGGTTTCTTTTAGCTAAAACCTCATGATCTTCGCTAATGGAATGCATTCAACACGTTAACCCTGCACAACATTCCTTATGAAAGGCTGAACACTGTTCGGCTTTTTTTATAAGTAGAATACAATCCAAATGACCGTGAGTATCGGTAGCAAAATGGGAATACTGTATTTAACAATGTACTCGAAAAACGAAGGCATCTTCACCCCTGCCTGCTCAGCAATTGCCTTCACCATAAAATTTGGCCCATTACCGATGTATGTCATAGCACCGAAAAATACAGATCCGGTTGAAACAGCCATTAAGTAATGCGCATGCTCACCCTTCAAAAACGTATGCACATCGCTGATGGATTGTGCATCTAGTCCAAACATGGTTAAGGTTAAGGTAAAGAAGTTAACATAGGTTGGCGCATTATCGAGCACACTTGAAAAAAACACCTGAACCCCAGTACATAAAACTCTCCGAAAGCTGTAAGCCACTGCTTCCCAATCCGCTTAATAGTTGCAAGGCAGGAATCATCGAAAGAAAAATACCCACAAATAAAAAGGCTACTTCTTTAATCGGTTCGAAGTCGAACTGATTGTTATTGAGTGCTTTTTGACTTGCAAACTTGAAGCAACTGATAGCGATACCAAGCTGAATGCATTCACGTAGAAACGAAACCTTTTTACCATGCATATCGATAAAAGGAACACCTTCAATTGTATTCGGATCGATAAAAACAGAAAGGATAATCAGTCCCAACCAGAACAAATTGCGTTTACCATCAATTTTGATTTTGTTGGTATAGTGCGCGCTCACATCCACATCATCCAAAGCCGTATTGCGTTTTTCAAACACATAAAATATACTGCTAAGCAATACCATCGCTAATAGCCACTCAACTGTCAGGTTTTGCAATGTCCAGAAAAAGGGTACCCCCTTTAAAAATCCCATGAACAGCGGAGGGTCACCAATAGGTGTAAGCAGTCCTCCTAAGTTGGACACAAAGAAGATGAAAAAAACAATATGGTACGGTTTAAGGCGATAGCGATTGATGCGCATGAATGGCCGAATCAACAAAACAGAAGCACCTGTTGTACCGATTAAGTTGGTAAGAATGGCGCCAATAAGCAGGAAAGCCAATGTTCACGAATGCTTTCGACTCCATATCGGCAAAAATATAAATACCACCGGCAGCAACATATAATGCCAGAAGCAAACTGATGAAGGAAATGTATTCAGCGAATGTTTCTGCAACAATATGGGTTCTTGCAACACAATCAGGTAATACCCTCCTACCAATACACCAATGGCAACGGCAATATGCTTATAGTAGTGGTGCCAGATTTTAGGAAAGAACAAGGGGCCTGTTGCAATCATCAACAGCAACGCAACAAAAGGAATAACCAACCAAAATGGCGGTTGGTGAATCATCGCAGAAAGTAATACCATACCTGCCAAATATACAGAAAGACATTCTATAAATTGGATTACTTAAAATGCCATTTTATTCCTACACCCAGTGCGGTGATATCCCAAAGCGAGATACTTTTTTTGTTTTCGAGATAACTGCTCAGGTATAAATCGTTGGTATTCCACTCAGCATACACGGTAAGTTTCTTTCCAACTTTTGTGTGCAAAGGAATATCTATTTCGCTATTGAATCCAAGGTGAAAACGCATGGCAGAAGACCACCAATAATAATCATCTACGTATTGATCATCGGGCCAAAATAAATGGTAGCCTTTGTTAAGAGTGGTTGAAGCAAAAAACACCGGATTGAATGGCGCAATCGCATATCCCGAACTTCCTTTCCAACGGTAAGGAACAACAGATAATTTTACAGTTAACAAATCTAACACACCTCCTTTTGATTCGGGAACCCTGCCATACAAGAGTTGGGGTTCGATATGGTCTGAAAGAAAACGATAACCAGCACCAACACTCCACCAACCAATGCTACCTCCATGCTGAAGTACCACCATATCGGGTAATGCGGTTGTGTTATGCTGAGCGTTTGTTGCAGTAATTGTAACGAACATTACAACCAATAAAATGAACCTCATCTTAGTATGGAATAAGCGACTTTGTTACTGTACCGTTGGTTATTTCGAGCAATAGAAATGTTCGTTTATCCAGCGCATTGCTGTTGATGTACCGAACATGGTCATTGTATGCATGGAAATCATGCGAACTATGATGGTGCCCATGCAAAGAAGTGTTAATTTTCTTATTAGTACGTAACAGGTTTACATATGGCTCTTCGAGTGCAGGATCGAAATCCGCATCGTAAGGTGGGACATGGGATACGGGAATGATCTTGCTCACCGTGCTGTCTGCATTCAATTCATTTGCCAGCCAATTCAGATCCGGAACTGATCGGTTAAAGCGATTCTCTCTTCCATTGGTATCATGGAAAACGAATTTCACACCTTTATATACAAAGCTGAAGTTTCGCGGTCCATACAAATGATCATACACTTTTTCGCCATTCCCAACATAATCATGATTCCCAATTACAGCGAAGTAGGGTTGTTTAAGTTTGCTGAACGTATCATGAATCCACTCAAATTCTTCTGCAATCCAAAGTCAGAGATATCACCTGCCAGAATCACAAAGTCAATTGCATCCATGGTATTGAGTTTTTTTACCAGAGATTCGGCTTCATCGTAATACCGTTGTGAATCGCCAGTAAACGCAATACGAATGGTTCGTTGTTCAGGATTTTCCTGAGACTTAAGTCGTTGAAGATTTGTTGCATTAACCTCTTTGGGCAATGAGGTTAAATCTGTTTGATGCGGGCTCCATTCTAATTTTTCACAGGCTCCTAATACACATAATACAAGTCCGATCCAGAAGGGTTTCATGATGATGTTGTTTCGGGTGCAAAGCTAAATTGCACTTAGCAGTAACTTGTTTTCCCTTCGACCAATACCGCAAACACCTCGGCGAATGGTTGATTTAAACCGATGAATAAAAGACTTGTATTTTTTGTGACGGCCGAACGCCAATCAACCTCGGAGAATGCTCCGTGCTATTCGTAACGCAATGCTTCTATCGGATCCAAATTACTTGCTTTGATTGCCGGATAAATTCCAGAAACCAATCCTACCAACAAGCATAAACTAAGCCCGAAACAATCCATACCCATGGAATAATGAATCCGCCATTCATAAAACAGAAACAAGGTTCCCTGCACCAATTCCCAATATCACACCGGCGATGCCCCGATTTGGCAGATCACAATGGCTTCAATTAAAAATTGCCGACGAATCACTTTTTTGGTAGCACCGATCGACTTGCGTATCCCAATTTCCCGAATGCGTTCGGTAACAGAAACCAGCATGATATTCATTAGCCCAATTGCTGCACCGAGTAATGTTATGCCACCAATAACAGTAGCAGCAATAGTTGCACCGGCGATTAAGTCCATCAACTCTTTGGTGAAATTATCTGCTTTTAAGATTTCAAAATTGTTAGGAACAACGGCAGGTAATTTTCGCACTCTGCGGAAAACGGCTTCGGCTTCTTCTACAGCTTTGTCCATCATCGGAACATTATCAATTGCAACTGTAATCACAAAGCTCATATTCGGACGGGCAAAAGTTTGTCGGGCATTTTCCAGGGGAACAATCACAATTCGATCCCCACCAAATCCCATTGCTGATCCTTTTTCTTTAAGCACCCCTATTACCCTGTATTTGGCCCCTCCTACGTAAATGGAAGCACCCAAAGGGTCTGTTTTTTTGAAGAGCTTCTGTTGAATTTCCTTCCCTATTAATACCACATTTGCTGCGCTTTGAACCTCATCGGTTCCAAAGTTGCGACCAGCGGCAAGGTCATATCCCGCCACATCCAGGTAGTTTTCATCTCCCCCCATCACCATTACATTGGGATCTGTTTTATAGGAATCATGTTTAACAGTGCTTGCAAATGAGGCGTTCACTGAAAGGGATGTTTTGGAAGGAAAAGAAAACTCTCTGCTGAAAGCATATGCTTCCTGCCGGGTAATGGTTTTATACTTTACCTGAGCCTTGCCCTTGGTTCCGAACTGTACTGAGCCGGAACGGTTTTTAATGTTAAACGTATTCGCTCCCATTGTTGAGAAGCTATTGTTGATAGAAGACTTAATACCTTCAATAGCTGTTAAAATGCCCACCAACGCCATAATACCAAAAGCAATAATCAGGGCTGTGATGATGGCTCTGACCTTATTTCCTGCAATGGCATTCAGGGCAAGTCGAATGTTTTCGGCAAAACTCATTTAGGGAATGGTTGAGTGTGAATTTATCTTTTTTTCTCTACAAAGGAGAATCCTTTTCGGCCTTCTTCTTCAACATAATCGATAACCATTCCAGCGAAAAAGAATATTTCACCCGGATGGTACAACACCTGAATTCCCTGAATTTCCATCTGTTTATCCTTATCTGTTGGGTCGTCAAATCCAATCAACAACCGCTTGTTGGTTTCATTCTTTTGTCGAATACCCACGCGTAAAAAGGCTGTCTCGGGAATTTGAAGTGATTTTCTGTATTGTTCAATCGCTTGCAATGCTGCGTCTGTAAATTCAATCATTTGCATCTGTGCAAATATGGGAATAGTATTGGGAATATCATGCTCGCAGATTTATCTTTGGTCGTATTGAAAACGCTTTACGATCCTCTTTATCCTGTTCTGCTTGTGGAATAAATCTGTTCAGGCACAGCCATCCTGGTTTTTCCCGGCTGATTCCGTACTTTCAACACTCAAGGTCAAGCAAATTCGTTGCTTTCAACAAAAAAGTAAATCATACGCACCTGTTCTCATCTATTCAGGTAGCCCGAACACCCGAACTGCTCCAACATTCAGATTAAAGCAACTGCCTTTAAGTATAGACAGTATGAGCGCCGGTGATACCTTGTATGTTAGGTACACCTACTTACATGACAGTACGATTATCACCATTCAGGATGTTTCTGTTCATCGTGAACCCAATTGGATTGTATACCGTAAAAGGGCGTTCCGGTTGCGATGGACTCCATTCTTCCACAGGTCAATTATGTTAAGCATGTTTATCGGTTAAATCTAACCAACGGACAAGCTACAGTTGATTTTCATGACTCATGTACCTTCGGAAAAAATGGATTGTTGCTAAATTGTACACGCTTTGGGCCGAACTACGTTCAAATCCAAAAGATCATTTACCAGTATACACCTCAAGGCAGAATTCGGGAAATCCATACCACCGGAGGGCAGGGAACGGTTTCAGAACGGTTCACCTATTTAAGCAATGGCTTACCAGAGCAGTATACCCGGTTAAAGGTTCACCAAGGTTACACACAACAAGAGTTGCAGATTCAATATTCTTATACCTATTTTTTGAGTATGGCCAAACGCAAGCTTCCCAATCCGGAGAATCCGGAAACGTTTTTAGACCTCAAACTCACCGAACCGAAAGAAACAGCAGCGGGCATACCTGCGGTATTATCCGCAGTGAAACATGTTTTTTCCGAAATGGATCCGGTGCGAGGTACAAAGGCCTTGTTAAAGGTCAACCAAAAAGATGGATTCGACTGTCCGGGGTGTGCTTGGCCTGATCCGGATGACGATCGCTCTCCGATCGCTGAATATTGCGAAAATGGCGCCAAAGCCATTGCAGAGGAAGCTACGACCAAAGCATTGTGGCCGGCATTTTTCGCTGCCAATAGCATTGCTGAACTTGCAGAACTGAATGATTATGAAATCGGCAAAAAAGGACGGGTAGCCCAACCCATGTATCTACCTAAGGGCGGCTCACACTACCAACCTATTTCCTGGAAAGATGCATTTACGCTGATCGGTAAACACTTAAACACATTGCACTCCCCTCACGATGCCATCTTTTACACGTCGGGCAGAACCAGCAATGAAGCAGCCTTTTTATACCAACTATTTGTTCGCGAATTTGGGACAAACAACCTCCCTGATTGTTCAAATATGTGTCACGAAAGCAGTGGTGTTGCATTAAGTGAAACCGTTGGTATCGGGAAAGGCTCTGTTACATTGGAAGACTTTTATGAAGCTGAAGTCATTATTATATTAGGACAAAAACCCCGGAACCAATCACCCCAGAATGCTAAGCGCTTTGCAAAAAGCCAAAGCAAACGGCTGCACCATTATATCTGTTAATCCGCTAAAGGAAACCGGATTAATGGGATTCAACAATCCTCAAAAACTGAACGGTGTGCTGGGCATTAAATCACAGCTAACCGATTTGTACTTGCAGGTAAAAATCAATGGAGATCTTGCCTTGTTGAAGGCCATTGAAAAGGTGCTCTGGGAAGCGGAACAGGCACATCCAGGTTCGGTTTTTGATCATGCATTCATTCAGGAACATACACTGGGTTATGAAGCACTTATTGATAGTTTCGATCAGTATTCACTCGAAGAACTGAGCGAGGCTTGCGGGATCAGTATTGAAGAAATCAGGCAAACAGCGGCTATTTTCCAACGCAAAAAGAAAATTATTGCGTGTTGGGCCATGGGGCTTACCCAACATAAAAACGCGGTCGACACCATTAAGGAAGTAGTTAACCTGTTATTGCTTAAGGGTAGTATTGGAAAACCCGGAGCAGGTACTTGTCCGGTGCGCGGTCATAGCAATGTGCAAGGTGATCGCACCATGGGGATTTACGAAAAGCCATCCAAAGCTTTTATTGATAAACTGAATTCAGTGTTTGGAATACAAGCTCCATATGAACACGGATACGATGTAGTTGATGCAATCAAAGCCATGCATGCTTCACCCGGTAAGGTATTCATTGCCATGGGTGGAAATTTTTTATCGGCCACGCCCGATACCCGGTTTACAGCAGAGGCCTTGCGCAACTGCAAGCTTACCGTACATATCAGCACTAAGTTGAATCGAAGTCATTTAATTACAGGTGAGGAAGCCTTGATTCTGCCTACATTAGGGCGCAGCGATAAAGATGTGAATGCTGAAGGTGAGTTGCAATTTGTGAGTTGTGAGAACTCTATGGGGGTTGTTCAGATGAGCAAAGGAAACCTAAAGCCTGTAAGTGATCACTTCTTAAGTGAGGCTACCATCGTATGCGAAATGGCCGCAGCAACGCTGGGTAACCGCAGCAAGGTGAATTGGAGCCTCTATAAACAACATAACGATCATATCCGGGATGCAATTGAGCACACGATTAACGGGTTTGAAGATTATAACCAACGTGTTCGTGAACCAGGAGGGTTTTACTTACCCAATGGTGCACGCGAGGGCAAATTCTTTACCCTAAGTGGGAAAGCTCATTTCAATGTTGCTCCTGTAACGTTTCATCAACTGGCAGCGGATGAATTGTTAATGATGACCATTCGTACCCATGATCAGTTTAACACAACCATTTATGGATTAGACGATCGCTACCGGGGCATTTACAATGAGCGCCGTGTAATCATGATGAACAAAAATGATATCATCCGATTGGGGTTTGAAGCCGGTGATGTAGTTGATCTTTATAATTACCATGACGGTATTGAACGGGTTGCACATCAGTTTATTATTGTAGAATACAATATACCAGAACAGTGCACAGCGACCTACTTTCCGGAGACCAATGTATTGGTTCCGATCGGATCTGTAGCCGACAAGAGCAATACCCCAACAAGTAAATTTGTGGTACTAAAACTTCGTGCTGCTGCTAACTTACCTGTAGAATCCTAATTTACTTTCCATGTCAACCATTCCAACCAAAGCTTACGCGGCCTTTAGTGCCACTACTCCACTTCAACCCTTTCAGTTCGAACGCCGATCGCTGAAGCCAAATGATGTTCATATTGCGATACGGTATTGTGGTGTTTGCCATTCCGATATTCACCAGGCTCGAAATGAGTGGCATGGTAGCATCTATCCGTTGGTACCCGGACACGAAATCGTTGGGGAGGTGATCGCTGTTGGCAGTTCTGTTACGAAATTCCAAACAGGTGATTTAGCTGGTGTTGGTTGTTTTGTTGACTCCTGTAGAACCTGCGATGCCTGCTTAAGAGGCGAAGAATCCTATTGTGAACTCGGGTTTACGGGAACGTACAACCACCAGATTCCCGGTGAGAAAACACCCACCTATGGAGGCTATTCAACACATATTGTTGTAGATGAGCAATACACCTTGTGCATCAGCAAAGACTTGCCCCTTTCCGGTGTAGCTCCCTTATTGTGTGCCGGTATCACAACGTGGTCGCCACTTCGTCACTGGAGGGTTGGAAAAGGAACGAAGGTTGGAGTTTTGGGATTGGGCGGATTGGGACATATGGCGGTGAAGTTTGCTGTTGCATTTGGTGCCGAAGTAACCATGCTTAGCACATCTGAATCCAAGAGAGCGGATGCCAAACGTTTGGGCGCTCATCATTTTGCATTGACAACTGACGCAGCACAAATGCGTGATCTTCAGCAACACTTCGACATTATCATTGATACCATTTCGGCAAACCACGATATCAATTCGTTTGCACAACTATTGAGCTGGGATGGCTCGCTTGTATTGTTGGGTGCACCTCCTGATCCTTTGCAAATTCGAAGCTTCACTCTTTCCGGTAAACGCCGCAAACTTTCAGGTTCACTAATTGGTGGCATCCGGGAAACTCAGGAAATGCTTGATTATTGCGCGACACACGGTATTACCAGCGATGTTGAAGTGATTGCGATGCATGATATTAACTCGGCTTACGAACGGATGTTGAAGTCGGATGTGAAGTACCGTTTTGTGATTGACCTCTCAACGATTTAACAGATTTCGTTCCGCTTGTTGAAGATGACGCTCTTGGTGGGCGACCAAAAATGCAACCACATCTCCTGCTTTCAGTTTCACCATTCCGGAAATAGAAATGGGAATACGTGTATTAAGCTTCGCGTCATCTGTCGATTCAATCCACTGCAAGAGCCTTAACTGGTCATGAACAAACTGTGTTATCTCTTGGTGCGCGGTTACGTGCGAAGGAGGAACATGTTTTGGAAAGGCTTTGAACCGACCCTTGCCGGGTTGCATGAGTTTGGTAAACCAGGCACCCAACCAACCCGGTCCAAATCTATCATGATTAGCAGAACGGGCATTTTCAAGTAAGGGTAAATAGTAGTTGCTGTAGCTGTTCAGGTGCCACATGCACTGTCCAATACTCCACCCTTGTGTGGGTGAAGCTTCATTCAACAGCGACTCATCCAATTGTTTGAATTGCTGTTCACAGCGGTGTATCTGCTGGCTGATCTGTTGATGCAAGGATCGAAATTCAGGATGCATATTTTCGGTTTTGAAGCCATAAAACGAGTGCGATAACAGCAAAAAGAGATTCCAAGAATAACCAACGTATCCCAAAATCACCAAGCGCTCCCTCAGCAAAAATCGTTACTGTGCGTGAAACCGCGTACAATCCCCATAATAAAGTGAGGAATAGCAATGCTGTTTGTCGATCGTGTTTGATCAGGTAGACCAATAGTACTACCATCGCCATTCCGGCACCACCATAAACGCCACGTATGGAACTAAAGGCATCCGTATTGTTTAGTTGAACAGATACCAAATCCATAACAGATTGTGGATTGACAAAAGCCATTATACTAACCGATAATAAGCTTAAGGCACAAAACAGGATGTAAGCAGTTGTTAAAAAGGATTGTGTTTTCATCTCAACAAATATTTTTCAGGTGCAAACATCCCGCATCGCGATTAAATCATTCTTGGTAAACACCAAGATTTCAGGTTAGAGTTTCACCTTGTTCATCAACTTGCTAAAATTGGTTGGATCCATACCCAAATAGCTTGCAATGTATTTATGGGGAATTAGTTGAAGCAGATGCGGACTCCGTTTCAACAGCACCAAAAACCGTTCTTCGCCCTGCATACTCTGCAGATTGACCAATCGTTCCATTACTCCACTTAATGCATTCGTTACGCCTTTGCGCACAAGCGTTTCAATGGAAGGATGTTTTTGCATCAGCGCCTCCAATTGCATTGCATGCAGGTACCATAAACGCGTGGGCGTAAGCGTTTCATAATGAAAAACGGAAACCGACTGTTGAAGTAACGAATCAATCACACCGCCAAATGAAGGAGCATAGGTAAACAATACTGTAGCCTCTTTCCCATCATCATGTATATGGTACATGCGTTGCACACCTGAAGTAATCACATATAAATAGCGTTCGGTTTCGCCTGCAGAAGTGAGGATTGTTTTGCGGGGAACCTCCTTTTCCTGAAAAGCAGCAGCAAAGTCTTTCCATGCCTCTTCTGTTAGAGGATGGATGGCATTTATTAACTGTGCGATAGCATCATTCATGTTCTTAAAGCAATGTATCCTGCATGCGTTTGATTGCCAAACTACTGATTCGCCTGTTAATTTCAGCTACTTCTGTAATATAATAACTCCATTCCGTTGATGTAAATTGTGCCGTAATACCTCCTATAAGCCTGTTGCGCAGCACATGATCTTGCTGAAACTGGGTTGCGATGAAACGATTGCGCAGGGCAGTATCAGTTGGTATTTCTTGCTTTGGAGTAAGTGCTTTGAACAATCCTAACAGCCAATCATGGTTCCATTTAAGCAACGGACGCAAGGTTTGGTGTTCAAACTGCTCCAACGGCAGCGGTTCACGTTCCGGATCAGTTTGTACGGCTAAACGCAGGTTTAACAACTGTTCATCACGGGTTGAGGCTATTTTCATGCATCCAAATTAAGGTGATATAACTCATAAAAGAGCAGATTATCTACATTTCTACTTGGATATCATGAAAGTACGCCTACCTTGCACCCTCATTTAATACAAAACAGAATGCAAGAAGGAACAGTAAAGTTTTTCAACGAAACGAAAGGCTTTGGATTCATCACTCCAGATGACAACAGTAAAGACGTGTTTGTTCACGTTTCAGGTTTAAAGAGTGATATCCGCGAAAACGACAAAGTGAAATTTGAAACCGAAAGTGGCCCACGTGGCGTAAACGCGGTGAATGTGAGTGTTATATAATACTTAATGAATTTGTTGCTAAAGCAGGCCTTCGGGTCTGCTTTTTTTTTGCTTTAACCGTACCTTTGACGCAGCATGATGCACGTTCCCATAGAACAGTCTTCCAAGCGTATTCGGCAATTTTTGTTTAGCCAATACTTTAGTGATGGTTTGCGAATCACATTGGGTGTGCTACTTCCTTCGATTGTGTGCTTTCAACTAAACCAGGTTGAAGCTGGCATTGCGATTTCGCTCGGCGCACTTTGCGTTAGTATTCCGGATAACCCCGGTCCACCTGAACATCGGCGCAACGCCATGCTGGTTACGGCCGGACTTAGCGCCTTGATGGCATTGGTTACAGGCCTGCTTACTCCATATACTTGGGTTTTGGCGCTACTCATTACAGTGAGTTGTTTTGTATTTTCAATGCTGAATGTATTTGGCGCTCGTGCAGCCTCTGTTGGAATTTCAGTATTGGTTGTGATGGTATTGGGTATTGATACCCAGCTACCTTGGCAGGAAACATTGCTCTATGCCGGATATATTTTGGCAGGCGGAGTTTGGTATTTCATCCTGAGCATGCTAAGTCAAACGTTGCGACCTTATCGTCCGGCGGAACAAACATTGGGCGAATGTGTCATGGAAGTAGCAAAGTTTATTCGCATCAAAGCTGATTTTTATGCAATTGATGTTCCAATTGACACAACCTACCAGCGGATTTTGGAGCAGCAAGTATTGGTGAACCAGGAGCAAGAAAACGTAAGAGATATATTGTTTCGTACCCGTAAACTCTTGCGCGACACATCGCCAACCGGACGCCGTTTATTGTTAACGTTTGTCGATCTGGTTGACCTGTATGAACAAACCAACGCTGCTCATCACCGCTATCATGATATCCGTGAACAATTTGGAAAAACCGAACTCCTACCTTACTTCCATCAGGTTATTGTTCAAATGGCTGAAGAGCTTGAACATATCGGTGAAGGATTTCACAACCATGCATTGGAAAAACCGATTCATGATTTTATGCCACGGTTAGCTGTTTTAAAAGAGAAGATCGATGCTGTGGAAGCTACCGGTATGCACGTTTGGGTGCTAAAACGTATTCTGATTAACCTCCGGAACATCGCCACCAGGATTCACCGGATGTACGAGTATGAAACACGGTCACTATCTGTTCAACGAAGCAATGAACTAAGCAAATTTGTAACCCACCAGCTTATCGACTGGAAACTTTTCCGGGCCAATATATCGCGCAGTTCCAACCATTTCAGACACTCAATTCGTGTAGCAATTGTGTGTTTACTGGCATTCATATTCACCCAAACCGTTTCTGAAGGGCCCCATAGCTATTGGATTTTACTCACCATTCTCGTTATCCTGAAACCGGGTTTTAGTTTGACAAAACAACGAAACATTGAACGAATCATTGGAACCGTTGCGGGTGGGATTATGGGCTTATTGGTTCTTACTTTTTTTCCAACCGATGCTGCGCGTTTTGCCTTTCTGGTATTCTTCATGATTCTTACTTACAGTTTTATCAGGGTACGCTATGTAGTGAGTGTGTTGTTTATGACGCCCTATATCTTAATCGTATTCAGTTTTACCACTACTTACAATGATGTCACTGTGGCATGGGAACGCATTATTGATACGTTGATTGGTGCCGGAGCTGCTTTAGCAGGAAGCTATTTTGTATTCCCATCCTGGGAATCCTACCAGCTTAAAACTGCAGTAGTGGATATGCTTCAATCCAATACGGAATACCTTCAAAAACTGTTGGAACGAAGCTCCAAACAACCGATGTCGCAATCCGCATACCGCCTTTCCAGAAAGGCCCTATACGTAAACACTGCACATCTCACCACTGCTTTTCAACGGATGTTATCGGAACCCAAAAGCAAACAAACGCAAGCTGATACCTTGTACCGGTTTGGTGTATTAAACCACCAACTTTCATCCTATCTGTCAACCTTATCTGTGCAGTTGGAAAGCACTGAACAATTGTCAGCAGATCAACTTAAACACCTCAGGGCAACCTGGTTTATTTTAAAAGAAACCTATGAAAAGGTATCCGGCACTGTCTATTCGGGGGAGTTGCGATTTGTGCAGGAACCAGAATCCCATCCATGGTTGAGCGTTGATTTTTTATCAGAGTTGCAGCAAACAGCGAGCGACTTGCGCAAGGTTGCTTTTAGTTTTCAGTTTCCGGAAGAAAACTGATTCAGCTATCTTGCAGCCCTTATGATTGACTTTGCTACTTGTTCCATCTCACATGTTTCTGTTCATGAAGTGGGTAATCGCTCAAATGGAGAGCAACTCTACCCTACTACAGAACCGCTTTCGATTGACAATGAAGATCTTATTGAAGCATTCAATCATTATTTCTTGCGTCCCTTTCAATCACCTGTCTTTTATGAGTTTACATCAAGCACACAAAACCCTGAACTGAATCCGGTCTTTCAATTTGTGAGTGAAGTATTTGAACACCCCTCTGCTTTTCACATCAACTCCATCAATATTGCCAAACACCTATACGAAGCTACCCAGCATCCCAATATTAAATCCGGTGACTTGTATGTTGCGTACATCGCACATTGCTTGGTGGATGGTCAAATAGCCGATGCCATTGGCATCTTTAAATCTGAACAGAAGGACCCTTTTATTACCAGCGAACGTAGAGGCAAACATTTTAAAATCGGATTTGAACGTGGGATCAACATCGATCATTTGGATAAAGGATGTTTGATTTTTAACCTGAACAAAGAAACCGGCTATAAAGTATGTACCGTTGACCGCTCGAGCCGCGGTGCGGATGCCCAGTTTTGGAAGGATGATTTTTTAAACCTGAGTGCCTGTGCTGATAGCTATCACTTTACACACAACTTTTTATCCGTTACCAAAGCTTTTGTAACCCAGAAACTGGAGCAGGAATTTGAAGTTGACCGTGCCGATCAGATTGATTTGTTAAACAAGTCAGTCAATTATTTCAAGGAAAACGAACGCTTTAACGAATCAGAGTTTACACAATCTATTTTTGGTGATGACAAAGTGATAGACTCGTTTAACCGCTTTAAGGAAGAGATGATTCACGATGCCGATCTTGAATTAAAAGGGAGTTTCGATATCTCTAATCAAGCTGTAAAAAAGCAGGCCAAAGTATTTAAGAGTGTGCTTAAACTGGATAAGAACTTCCATATTTATATCCACGGGAATCGGGAACTGATTGAACGCGGGGAAGATTCAAATGGAAAGTTCTATAAGATCTACTACAACGAAGAGAATTAGTAGACTTTGTAGTGAACTTTGAAGCAAGCATTAGAATGAAGTGATACCAATTCAGCAGGCTCATAGCCGGCTAGGATAGCCCTTAATCTGTTATCTTTGGATAAGCTTTCCTCGTAGTGCTCAAGCGAAACAGTTCGGTATCTTACACCTAAACTTACATAAAAATCAAATCCTATTCGGTTTTTACCCGTAAAAGAACAACCGTACTGTAACGCACCAACTATAACCCGACGGTTAACGGAAAAGTAGTCTTCCACCTTTTCGGATGACTTTACAATTTCTGCATAGTCATTGTGCCTATCATTAATATACCATCCCGACAAGGCGATGTAATTACTAAACGAATTTTGTTCTTCCTCTGATGGTTGATCCATGAGAATATTATACCGCTTAATTTCCGCGCGCGTCGTGTATCCTCCGAAGTCATATTTACTGACTATTTCACCCTTTTGGGATAACAAGGAATAATCTAGATACCGTTGTCCGTAAGTAAGTTCCAATCCCCAATTGGACTTTCTGAACTCAACACTTCCTTGCACTGTTGGACGATTAGGATTGATAAAAGCCAATGGATGCCACCTGAGGTAAATTTGTAGCTTGTTGGGGTTTGTTTGTGCTATGGCCAAGGCGCCAGTCAACAGTAATGTAACAGACAGGGTAAGACGTTTCATAACTTTGGATAGGAGTTTATCCAAAGTGAAGATAGTCATTTCTTAACTATTGTCAATGTAAATGCATTTGTATAGGTGTTGTTTTGAAGCATGGAAAAATCACTTATTCGCCCTGCATTAATAGTGGGATATTGCATTTTAGTTATAGCCATGATGGCTGGGTATGCTTATGGAGTTCATTTTCAAGGTTTGTACGATCCACAATCTGCTGCACAAAGTTATACGCTGGTAACGAACCACCCTGAACGACTTTGTGCCTTTGTGGGTTTAATGTTAGGTGTTGCCTTGCTGGATTGGGTTATTGGAAATACCTTGTACCAGCTTTACCGAAAACCCTTTCCATTATTGTCCAAAATGATGGGTGGAGTACGTATGGCTTATGCACCCATATTCATTTGGAGCTTATTTCCTTTGCTATACTTGGATACTGAAACTGCCGGAAGCATTCAATCTGCATTTAACTTGTTTTTGTTTAGGTGGACGATAGTTCTCATTTTCTTTGGGATTCACCTTGTTCTATGGGGTTGGATCATCATGTATTCTCCTCTCCTTCCTAATTGGATTGGATTGGTCACGTTGGTATCAGGTATCTTATATATGGGAATTCATAGCCTGAAGTTGATCATGCCTGACTTAGCAAACACTGCTGAACAAATTACAGCCATTCCAATGGCATTGGGAGAACTGCTTCCTGCTATAGGATTATTGTTTATCAGTTACAGATCGCTCTTTCAACGCAAGACGCTTTCGAATCCGACTGAGTGATTCAGGAGCAACACCAATATAGCTCGCCAACTGATGTTGTGGAACTCGTTGAACTAAATCCAGGCGGTTATTGAGCATATATTCATAACGTTGCTCCGGTGTAGAGATCAGAAAACGGTCTCGTTGTTCCTGCACTTTACCAAAATCATCTTCTACCATCGAACGTGTGAGTTTCGCCAACTTCGGGTGCTGTTCATACATGGATTGCTCCAGTTGAACATTGCCAACAATCACAATTGTATCTTCACCGCATTCCAAAAAAGATTGGGTAGCGGCTTCATTACCATAGCTGGCATAGAGCACTGCAGCTTCATGTTCTACAAAAAAGCCTGTTGTTTTTTCCAAGCCATCAACAATGCGGTATTGTCTGAGGAAACCTTTCAGCACAAAAAAGCACTCATCACCTGCATCACCTTCACGCATCAATAAGGTTCCTTTTGGATAGGAACGCACTACTAAAGCTTCAGCGATTTGTTTGGCCTCATCTGGTGTAAACCCAGGGAAAGATTGAACGAAAGCGAGTATTTCAGGTAACATGTACGTTTCAAAGATGCAAAATATCCGTTATTTGCCAAGATGAAAATGATCAAAGCTGTTCACCATATCGCTATTATCTGTTCTGATTATGAACGCTCCAAACAGTTTTACACGCAAATACTTGGCTTCAATATCATCCGTGAAGTGTACCGTTCCGAGCGGCAGTCGTATAAGCTGGACTTAGCTATTCAAGAACGATACATCTTGGAATTGTTTTCTTTTCCCTCGCCACCTCCAAGGATTTCAAAACCAGAGGCTACCGGTTTGCGTCATTTGGCATTTGAAGTTACCGACTTAAATGAAAGCGTTTCTTACCTCAATGCACAGGGAGTATTCACAGAACCCATTCGTGTGGATGAATTCACCGGTAAAAGATTCGTATTTTTCGCTGATCCGGATGGATTGCCTTTGGAACTGTATGAGATATGACCCTGCTATCCAACCCCATCTTTTACGGTTTCAGTTTTTCATTATTACTTTACTTAAAACATCTCTACTTTGCCTACCACAATGGCTTAGCTGCCATAGCACGAACCAAACTATAAACAGCCAGCAATGCATATAAGATGGACATCAATACAATCGTGGTGGAATGACGAACCACGTAGTAAGCCAATAAAGGTAATACTTGCAGTGCATGCATGCCAATGAAATGAGCGATACGCAAATCACCATAAGTGCGACTCCAATTGAGCACGGGAAGTCCTCCACCTCCATCAGGAGCGCCAACCGTATGGCTCAACCGAGATCCCATCATAAAGCCTTGAAAAGAGAAAACAACAAATATGAGTATACCCAAACGGATTCCTAAAACATACGTTTCTGGCAATTCGGGAAAGGTCTGTTGCCAAAACAACCAGCCGATGTACGCAGTATATAACGTAACCAGCGAAGCTGCCATCGCCATTAATCCATACAGCAAAGATGTTAATGGCGTACTCATATTAAAATGAGATAATTGTCCACGTGCTGCCTGCAACGTAATATAAATGATTTCAAAACCGAGCAACAGGATAACTGACCATGCAAAAACAGTTTTGTTAAAATCGATCAGGTATGCTGCATACCAGGCCATGGTCCACGAGTAAATACCAATTGACATTGCAAACTTGAAGGGTTTAAACCATGCACCGGTACCCGCAACTTCCATCTTCGAGATACCTGAGAGTATGATTAGAACAAGCGCAAGAATAAAGTTTATCCACCCGAAGTAGTAGAGTAAGTCATTGCGCAGCTTGAGTTCATAAAAAAAAGTGATCATATCTGTTTTCTGCTTTGCGTTTACGTTCTGTAGGCCAAATATCATGGAAGCGTTCCAAATTGCAAGATCAAAACCATAACTTCACATATCGATACAGCTTCATCATCGTATACTAGAATCTCTATCCCGACTTGAAATCTATTATTGGTGGTGTTTGCCATAAGCATTCGTAAAATGCATTTTGGGTAGCAATCTTCGTACTTGCCGCTGAAAATCTTCTTAACAAATGTTATTGTTTTGAACGGATTGTTTGTTTAGCAGCTTAAATGCGAAGCTGCTATGCCGATAAGGTAACGCGCTTAAAGCGTTACTTAAAAACTACAATTTAGCTTTCAGCCTGCTGAATACGTCTTTGTTGATTCCTAAGTATGATGCAATGAGCTTGCTGGATACTCTAGTCATCAGATTAGGTCTTCGTTCCATCAGCCATTTGATGCGGTCAAGTGCTGATAAGGATACAAAGGTATTGATACGGTAAACCGAATTGGCGTAAGAGGCCTCTAAGATTTGTTTGTATATATGATCAAACTGCGGCACTGTTTCCATCATTTCCTGAAAGCCTTTCCGATCGATTGCAAGCAGCTCGCACGGTTCCACGGCCCTGATATTCTCATTAGCTGGCTGACCGCTTCCAAAGCTAATCAACTCACTGCACCAGTTACCTTCCGTTACGATATCCCGTGTGGTTTCATTCATATCCGCATCATACACAAACACTTGAAGACATCCTGTTGCAATAAAATATACCTGTTTACAAGGATTGCCCTGTACCAATAGAAGTTCATTTCGTTTAGCTTGTATCGGTTTAAACTTAGATAATACCAACTTCAGGTTATCCGGCTCTTTTCCCAAACGCTGAACAATATGGTTACGGAGAATTTCAATCATGTAAAAGCAATTTACAAAAATTGCTGAAAGCACCCCCTATTGTTCAGACTCTGCTTTGGTTTTTAATAAGATCAACCAACGATCCATTCCTTGTGCAAGGCTTTTGTTAAATGATTTCTTAAACAATCGGGCCAGCAATCCATCCATACTCTCTGTTACGGTTACGACCGTTGTCCCATTTACTTCTTGCAATTTCCAGTTATGAATGGCATATAATCCCATAGTATTACCCGTCCACCCGAATGCTGAATTTGGTATAACTGTATGGAGTTTGGATATAATTTTAGCTCCACCTGTTTTCCATTTAAACGTGCTTCCTGAAGCTATATCTCCATCTACCCTTGCAAACGGAATATCTTCTTGCCATGAACTCCACTCATTGATTCCAGTGAGTATGTTCCAAACCTTTTGCGGATCAGCTTGAATGGTAATTGTTTTGCTGCATACAACCGGAGCAGTTGGGTTAACAGGCACGTTTGGTTTAGGGGATGCTATGGTCGCTACCGGAACCATTGCCATCATAAGTGTTCTTGTGTTCATGTGTTGTATCATTTAATTGATGATACAAAGCTGCAACCGAAACCAGGCTGTTCCGCTTGATAAATATCAAGAAGTTTATGCTGTAGCTTTTTTGCGAATCCGGCTCAATGTTTCGGGCGTCATTCCTAACATAGAAGCAAGGTATTGCAGCGGAACCTGATTGAACAATTCTTTGTTGAATGCAAATAATTTTTGATACCGCTCCTCAGCCGATAAACATAAATGTTGAACAATCCTGTCTTCCATCACATTGAAGCATTTGGCAATGAACCGTTTTTCCAACTCAGTCCAACGGGGAACAACCTCCGTTATTTGACGGTATTCCTGAAGATCAATCACATACACTTCTGTATCTGTGAGTGCCTGAATATTCCAACGAGCGGGTTGTCCGAAGATAAATCCCTGAAGATCGACTGCAAAATATCCTTGTGTAGAAATCCATTTGGTCACTTCCTGATCATTCACTTCAATAAACTCCCGAAGTATGCCCGATTGAACAAAGCCTAAGCGATCTGCTACACCTCCTGCTTTTAAAAAATAAGATCCTTTAGGCAGGTGCACACTTTTAAACAACGTACTGATGCGCTTCAGTTCCTCGTTACTGGCACCAAAGTAGGTTTGAATGTAGTGCTCCAATGCTGTCATAGGTGTTTCCAAAAGAAAACCGAATGTAGGAATTCTACATTAAAACTTTAACGGTTCCCGATAAGAACCCTTTTGATATCACCTTTTTCAACCATCAGCAGCCATAGGACATATGGAGCAAATACAATAATTCCCAAAATGGATGCGGCCAATGCAACCAAAATTGATTGTCCCGAGAATCTGTTGCGCCACGCAATCCATACACCGGACAGCACCAGGTATGAACTGAAGTCAAGTCCAAATTGGCTGTTCCACCCAAAGGTTAAAAGATTTGAAAAGAACACAGCCATAAAATTAGGCCCCTCATTGAGAATGGCCACTACTGTAAACGCACCAACTGTGAGTGCTTGAAGGATGAGAAGGATTCTTAAAAAATTTGTCTTTTGCATGATTCTTATTGTTGTGCAGGTTTCCATAATGGGCCAACTGCAATGACCAAAACGATTAGATTAAAAAGCAAATTGGATGCATTGCCGGATGCAAGTGAACCCAAACTGTCGAGGGTACACCATGACAATAAACCGACTATCACGGACTTACGAACGCCTTCAGGAGCGAGATCATATACCCATTTCCGAAGACTCCATATAGTTATACCCCAGCCGAATAGAAAGCCACCCGTCAGGGCAGATAGAAATCTCGTCGTGCGATCAGCATAAGTTTCGTTCCCATCAATGGGCCAACTTAGCAAATCCAATGAAAGTCTTGCAGGTTCGCTTGTTGGCAGCATCGTACCTAGAAAAAATACCGGACCAAAGGAGGCAACGGTTATGGCTGTTACCATCAGCCATCGTTTGTGGAATGTTTGTGTCATCGCAGTATTATTACAACTGCAATGGTCGATATTGTATACAAAAGTTGTTAGACGGAACCGTCTACTGCTGAAAATGAACTTGCAATTCGTTTAAGATTTTGAAAATACACTGTTAGCCATTCGCGGTTCATGTTATCGGGGTGAAGTTGCAGAAAGAAATTCTCGAGTGCCAGTTCGAACAATCCACTGAGTTGTGTCAATGTCAATTGAAGTTTCAGATCTTTTCGCCATACTGTTATAAACTCAGAACCAACAATAAGATTTGATTGTTGGAGGGTTTCCCGATACAAAGCATGTTGTTGATGAAAACGCAGTTGTCTGCTAAACAACAGGTCTATGCGGTGCTCAAGTAAAACATCAATCAGTTCCGGATCAATCTTACTAATAGCGAGTTCCTTAGCAGCAAGCACTGCTGATTGTTTCAAGTGATGATCCATTAGCGCTTGCATAAAAAGTTCTTTATCCGGAAAATGATGGTAAAACGATGATTTACTAATCCCAATTAAGCGAGACATATTTTCCACCTTCAAGGCTGCTGGTCCTCTGAAGGCAAACAATTCATAACCTGTATTAAGCCAAGCTTTTTCCGACATAGAGCTTCTATTTTAGGTCGTAAGATAAGAATGGATGAATCTATTTAGAGCAATGTATTACGGTTGTTTGAATTTATATACATCAACCCCAATGGCATAACCGTAGAGCTTCCCTTCAGGTGTTTTGTATATCCTGATTTTATTGCAGGCACGTCCCAGTTGAATCCGCTTCCACGTAAGTCCTCCGTCGTGTGTTTCGAAACCTGAGGTTAAGGTACCAACATAGCCTTTGGATGCATCTATAAAACCAACTCCAAACTCACGGGCTTTGTGGTCATTCACAAACGTCATCTCTGTCCAGGTATTACCTCCATCCAGCGTTTTTGCGATCCGTTGCGTTTGGATGGTCGTATCGGGGTTGTAGGATTGAATAGTAACGTACCCAATATTGGGTGTTGGGAACGAAACCTTCCAAGTCGTTTCATAAGGACGTTGAGATTGATAAACGTTTTTCCAGGTTATTCCGCCATCTGTTGTTTTAAGAATAAGTGCATTTGATTTCGAAATATCCTCATCGGTGGCAGCGCAAGCAATTCCATTCAGTTTATCAAACATCTTGATATCAAATAGCATTTTACAAACGTGGTTCAACGAAGACGACTTCCATGATTTACCGCCATCGTGGGATACAATCATACCGGCAGGACTTCCTACCCTTCCAACAGCATAAATATGGGTTTTATAGTCGAGCAAACCATGGTTAATAAAAGGTTCTTTCACAATATCCAACGCACAGATTCCCTTTACGTATGGACCATCATAAACAACGGGTTTCCAAGTATTACCGCCATCCGAGGTTTGATATAGCGGAATGGTATCAGTTACATTTGGAAAATACTCCGTTCCTACGGTTCCAACAACTCCATTCTGATCATCCATAAATGCGATCGTGCGAAAAAAACTCCCTTTCTGTTCCCATTGTTTTTCCCAAGTTGAACCGCCATTTTCTGTATGGTAAACGGAACCAAATCCATTCACATACCATCCTTTATTTTCGTTGACAAACCAGATATCGTCTTGTTTTCCTGGATAAGGTTGTGTTACTAATTTTTGCCATTGAATGCTATCCTGCTGCGCAGTTGTACAAAAAGGTAAGAGCATTAACATTATGCCATAGGCTTGGTGTATTCGCGTATTCATTGTTATTCAAAAGTACCGTGAATGTAGTATTTTTTTTATTGCCCCGCCTCGGCTACGCTCGGCGGGACAATACTCGACTATTTTTCATCATTCGTCGGCTACGCTTGGCGGGACAATACTCGACTATTTTTCATCATTCGTCGGCTACGCTCGACGGGACAATACTCGATTATTTTTCATCATTTGTTCGGCTACGCTCGGCGGGACAATACTCGACTATTTTTCATCATTTGTTCGGCTACGCTCGGCGGGACAATACTCGACTATTTTTCATCATTCGTCGGCTACGCTCGGCGGGACAATACTCGACTATTTTTCATCATTTGTTCGGCTACGCTCGGCGGGACAATACTCGATTATTTTTCATCATTTGTTCGGCTACGCTCGACGGGACAATACTCGATTATTTTTCATCATTTGTTCGGCTACGCTCGACGGGACAATACTCGATTATTTTTCATCATTTGTTCGGCTACGCTCGGCGGGACAATACTCGACTATTTTTCATCATTCATCGGCTGCGCTTGGCGAGACAATACTTGATCGTTTTTAAACCATCCCGTCAAGCACGCTTGATGGGATCGCTTGTGATCACGTTCTAGGTTAAGCATTTTTTGTTGATCGCTGCAACCAGTAAGCAAGTACTTCTTAACCCAAGTCAATGAACAGGGTGTTGTGAAAAGCGAGCTTTGCATACATAAAATTCAAAAAACATGTTACGAAAAACACTTACTACAATTGGAACCATTGGTTTAATCAGTTCCTGTTCGGTGCAACAATTTGGTGTAAACACCGACGTAAAGCCATTCGAAAACGGAGGAAAGATATGGGGAGAGCGTATTGAAAAATGTGGTACTGAAGGATGGAAGAAACCCGCATTGAGTAGCTATGATGTGCATTTCTTAGGGTTGAATATCCACCACTCTAGCGCACAACAACTCGCAGATTCACTCAAGGCAAACTCTTATACAATTGAAACAAAGTCTAACGTATGGGTTGACCTGTTAACTTTCGGTATGGTGGATGTTAAAAAAGTAACCGTAATCAAGCGAGAGCATTAAGATGAAAAAAGATCAAAGCAGGCTACTTGGACTCTCGATTCTGATTTCATTTATCAGCTATGCAGGAGGATCGATTCTATTAACAGAACCTCATACGGCAATGCTTGGAGGATTTACCGTAGTTATCATTCACACTGTATCCAACTTCACGTGGATAGCATGCATAAGCCGATGGCTTCTACCCAAGCAGGAAACAGGTGCCACTATATATAGCTTTGTGAGTTGTTTTGCCACAATCATCGTGGCTGTTGGTGGCATTGCATTAACCTCAACAATACATGATGACAACCTTTATGCATTCGGGGTTCGAATGAACTTTTTATGTTACCAAAGTGGCATGCTTCTTTGGGGTATCGGTGGATGCATCGCTTGCTGGATCTTGATCAGGCGCGCTGTTGTTTTGACAAAATGGTTCAGATTTGGCTTCCTTACCTATTTTATCTTCTCTTTTGGCTGTATGCTTGAATGGTTTGGTTACCCTTATGCGTTGTATTGTTCAGTACCAGGTGCATTGTACGAACTGGGCTTAGCTGCTTGGGCTATACGTGGTTTACCCGAGCCAAATAGCAACCAAGAACAAGGAGATTAACGCTGGGCCATTCGCTTTCGGATACGGCTCAGCGACTCTGGTTTAACTCCTATATAGGCTGCAATATGGTATTGCGAAATACGCTGAAGTAAGTCCGGACGTTGTGTAACCATTGACAGGTAACGTTGCTCAGGTGTTTGTGTTTGATAGGATCTTAAAACCGCTAGCTGATCCGTAAAAGCTTGCTCCATAACTTGACGCGCAACGGACTCCAAACGCGGAAACTGCGTAAAAAGTTGCTGAGCCTTTTCCTCATTCCCCAATACCATTTCGGTATCCTCAAGGCAGACTAACGATTCTGTGGCAGGAGCACTTTCATCCTGGTTGACCGAGATGATCCATTGTCCTTCCGTGTAAAACCCGGTTACTACTTCTTCGCTATCGACCAACCTAACCTGTTTTACCAAACCTTTGAACACAAAAAAAGTATACAGATTACGTTCACCTTCCCTCACAATTGTATCATCCTTTTTAAAAGATCGGGTTACCATACTCGAAAGAATTGCGTCTTCTTCGGCTGAGGAAAGCCGGGTGAATTGACGAAAATAATCTAGTAAAGGATGCACCATGTCGGCGGCAAGATACAAAACTCATTGATGAATTAAACGTCTGTGAAATACATCATCAAAACAATTTCAGTATTATTGACACCGTGAATGCACTCCAAATATACTTGCTCGCTACAGGCATCTTTCAAGAGAAAGATCTTGATGTATTGATGCCATTTGTGCAAGAACAGCGACTTCCCAAAGGAGCATTCCTGATTCAGGAGGGTGAGGTAAGTAGTGAAGTTGCTTTTGTTATAGATGGTATCTTCAGAACCTATTATACCACATCACAAGGGGAAGAGATTACCTATTGCATTACGTTTCCGGGAAATTTGGTTACGGCCTATTCTTCGTACATCACTTCCAAACCAACACCTGAAAACATTCAAGCTCTTACAGATACTTATGTGGTATTGATTCCCAAAACGTTATTGATGAGCTTGCATTGCGCCATCCAAACTGGTTAACTTTTCTAAAAACAATGGCGGAACAACAATATGTGGAACTAGAGAATCGAATTTTTCAACTCCAGCGAGACAACGCGCTTCGTCGGTATAAAGACATGTTGCACAACCAACCTCAGTTTATCAAACATATACCACTTAAACACCTTGCATCCTATCTAGGCATCACCCAACGTCACCTCAGCAGGATCCGCAAGGAAGTAGCTTTTTAGACAAATGTCCTACCCAGTTGCCTTAAAGTGATTCTAGCTTTGCGCTCATCATAATACAGGATATATGAGCAAAAAAATTCTGATCATCAATGGTCACCCCAATCCCGAATCACTTAATAAAGCCCTTGTAGATGCGTATCATCATGGAGCATTAGCCAGTGGCGCTACTGTGCAAATTATAACGATTGCACAATTACAATTTGATCCTAACCTTCAACATGGTTACCAACAACGTATGGAGTGGGAAGTGGACTTAGCTGCAGCGTGGAGTAAAATACTTTGGGCTGATCACCTGGTATGGATTCATCCGGTTTGGTGGGGCGGACTTCCAGCTATTACCAAAGGATTTATTGACCGGGTATTTCTGCCTGGTAAAGCTTTTCAATACCGCAAAGGTTCTCAATGGTGGGACAAATTGCTAAAGGGAAAAACAGCTCATATCATCACCACACTTGATCAGCCGGGTTGGTACTACTGGTTGGTGTATGGCCGCCCCAGCGTGAATCAACTCAAACGATCTACCTTGGCCTTTTGTGGTGTTTCTCCTGTCAAAGTAACGTATATAGGTATTGTTAAAACAGCGGACGCTGATCAACGTTTGAAGTGGATTGACAAAGTAAAACAACTGGGGGAATGGCAGCGCTGATGATTCAGATAATAGATGCCGACGCTATTCAATGGTACTGCTTATTTAGGTTCTAATGCCACAGGCAATACAACCTAACAAGAAAACAACCTATAAAAAAAGCGGGACAAGCCCGCTTTTATATATTACGTATTAATTTGTTATTGCACGTCAAAACGATCCAGGTTCATCACCTTAGTCCATGCTGCAACAAAGTCATTTACAAATTTAGCTTTGGCATCATCACTTGCATATACTTCAGCAATAGCCCTGAGTTCTGAATTGGAACCAAAAATCAGATCAGCCCGGGTTGCAGTCCATTTGAGTTGATTTGTTTTGGCATCACGGCCTTCAAACACCTCTTTGCGCTCGTCTTTGGCTGTCCAAACTGTACCTATTTCCAACAGCTTTACGAAGAAATCGTTCGTTAACTTATCTTTATTATCTGAGAAAATTCCGTTTTGCGAATTGTCGTAATTGGCACGCAACGCACGCATACCACCAACCAATACAGTCATCTCAGGTGCCGATAATGTTAGGAGTTGCGCTTTGTCAATCAACAATGCTTCTGTTGGAACAGAATATTGCGTTTTGGTGTAATTTCTAAATCCATCCGCTTGAGGCTCTAGCACCGCAAACGAAGCTTTATCTGTTTGTTCTTGAGAAGCATCCATGCGTCCGGGTGTAAAAGGTACTTTTACGGGGTAACCCGCATTTTTAGCAGCTTGCTCCACTCCAGTGTTTCCTGCGAGTACGATTAAGTCTGCCAATGAAACCTTCACCTCTTTTGATTGACTGTTAAAATCCTTTTGAATTTTTTCCAATGCTGTTAACACCCTGTTCAATTGAACCGGATTGTTTACTTCCCAGTTGCGTTGAGGCTCAAGTCGGATGCGTGCACCATTGGCTCCACCCCTGCGATCTGATCCACGGTAAGTTGAAGCAGAAGCCCATGCAGTTGATACCAGCTCACTAATAGTCAATCCCGAGTTTAAAATACTTGTTTTGAGCTTTGCAATCTCCTTTTCGCCAATTAATTTGTGGTTCACAACTGGAATCGGGTCTTGCCAAATCAAGTCTTCTTTCGGTACTTCCGGTCCAAGATATGTCGTTTTGGGTCCCATGTCACGGTGAGTAAGCTTAAACCAAGCGCGGGCAAATGCATCATTAAACGCTTCCGGATTTTCCATGAACCTTCTGGAAATCTTCTCATAAGCCGGATCGAATCGCAATGATAAGTCCGTAGTAAGCATGGTTGGTTTGTATTTTTTGTTCGCATCAAAAGCATCCGGAATAACAAGCTCATTGGTTTTGGCTACCCATTGGTGAGCTCCTGCCGGACTTTTGGTGAGTTCCCATTCATACCCGAACAATGACTTAAAATATCCTTGACTCCACTGAGCTGGTGTTTTAGTCCAGGTCACTTCCAAACCTGAAGTGATGGCATCTTTTCCTTTTCCGGTATTATATGCATTTTTCCATCCAAGACCTTGTTCTTCAATTGGCGCACCTTCAGGCTCAACACCAACATTTTTTGCATCTGCTGCACCATGTGTTTTACCTAAGGTATGTCCACCTGCGATCAACGCAACAGTCTCTTCATCATTCATTCCCATTCTTCCAAACGTTTCGCGAATATCTTTCGCTGCCAATACAGGATCAGGATTACCATTAGGACCTTCAGGATTTACGTAAATCAAGCCCATTTGAACTGCTGCCAATGGATGCTCCAATTTACGATCACCAGTATAGCGTTTGTCGTCTAACCACTTCGTCTCAGGTCCCCAATAAAACATTTGCTTCCGGTTCCCAAACGTCTACACGTCCTCCTCCAAAACCAAAAGTTTTGAAACCCGCATTTTCAAGAGCAACGTTTCCGGCTAGAATCATCAAATCAGCCCATGAAATTTTGTTACCATACTTCTGCTTGATTGGCCATAACAACCTTCTTGCCTTGTCGAGATTGGCATTATCAGGCCAACTATTCTGTGGCGCAAAGCGTTGCTGACCAGCACGTGTTCCACCACGCCCATCGCCTGTTCGGTAGGTTCCTGCACTGTGCCATGCCATGCGAATAAATAATCCGGCGTAGCTACCAAAATCAGCAGGCCAAAACTCTTGTGAATTTCGCATCAGGTCGTTGATATCTTTTTTAAGTGCCTGGTAGTCCAATGACTGAAATGCCTTCTTGTAGTCGAAATTCGGATCCATCGGATTGGACTTGTTGGAGTTGCTGCGAAGCCCGCTTAAGTCAAGCTGGTTAGGCCACCACTCTCTGTTGGTAAAAGCCTTTTCTGTTTTCGGTGCTGGCGGAGGCGGAGCACTGGCATTGACCGCCGGCTTACTATCGTGGCCAAACGGACATTTCCCTGTTGTTTCCATGTTGGGTTGTGCGTTAATGCTAAATGATAAAAGGATACTGCTAGTAACAATGAGTCTTCTCATAAGCTTTACTTTTTTGTTGTTTATAAAACAAAACTAGGGTGTACTTTTGTTCTATAAAAACGATATTTTAGATAATAACATTGATAGAATAGATGAATATACAACAATTTCAATACATTCTTGCCGTAGCGGAATTCAAGCATTTCGAGCTTGCCTCTGAGAAATGCCATATTACCCAGTCAACCTTAAGCACTATGATTTCGAAGTTTGAAGATGAGATCGGGTTTAAGATTTTTGACCGTAAGAAAAAACCAGTGGAACTTACATTGGAAGGCTTGCTGATTGTGGAACAACTAAAAACCATCACCAACCATATTGACAGGCTGCAAGAGCTAACCAAAGAAATACGAGGAGAAATCTCCGGAACACTTTCGCTCTCTGTAATTCCAACCATTGCTCCCTTTCTACTCCCTCTATTTTTGCAAAATTTTGCGCAACAATTTCCCAACTTAAACATCATCGTGCGTGAAGAGACAACTGCTGAGATTCAACGCAAGCTAAAATCGAGGGAACTTGATATTGGTATTGTATCAATTCCATTAAAAGACAAACTTCTTGATGAAATCAAGTTGTATGATGAGCCTTTTCTTTTCTATGATGCAGAGAAAGATGCCCATCAGAAAGTTTCACTTAAAAAGGTTAAAACGGACAAATTATGCCTGATGGAAGATGGGCACTGCATGCGTACACAGGTTCTTCAGTTGTGTGCAGAAAGTGGTAAAACAGATCACAAGAAACTCAACTTCGAATACAAAGCAGGTTCAATTGATGGATTGCTAAGGTTTGTAAAGGCCAGCAAAGGTACTACGCTTATTCCCTATTTAGCTGCACGTGATTTTTCGAAGCAAGACCAGATGCACCTAACCAATTTTACTGAACCTGTTCCTTTTCGAACGGTTGGCATTGTTGTTCACAACCACTTTGTAAAGAAAAAACTGCTGAGCATTCTGCATCAAACGATTCTTCAACAAATAGAAACGGTACTCCCGCAACCTACCAAAGGTAAAATATTATTCCCTGTATTATAGGGGCACTGCAGGTTGCGGTGATTTCAGGCTTTGTATTTAACCGGAATCCATACCTCCTCTTCCGAGTCAGGATGATTGTTTTTATAAGTATCTGTGAGTATTTCAAAATGAGGTCTATTGTCCAACTGATAAGGCGACTGAGGTAACCACTCACTGTGGATATATTGAACCGTTTGTGTAAACGCCTCGAAGTTTCCCTTGTGTTGAAATACTGCATACAAACCGGAAGGTATGATCATGGTAGTGCATGGCTGAGGAGGTGAAGATTCTAGCTTTGTAACCGGAACTGCGGCCCATTTTTGGAAAGTTTGCTCCGGATTGAACGATTCAAAAAAGTTATTGGGATAAACTGCTACAGACAAACGTGTTTGATTCTGAACATGAGGAATAGTTGCATATACAGGCATCAGTGCTTGCCACAGGGGTGCTACTTCGAATCGGGCAAAGCTGATAAAACTTGCCACACCCACAATCGCCTGGTCTTCTAGTTGTACGATACGGGGTTCATGCGCTAAAACGGAAACTGGTTTCATTTGTCTTATTTTATAGTAGGCATAAAACGTTTTAGGTAAAATTGATTCAACAATCAGCTTACATAACCATAATCAATGCCGGTTGTATATTCTGTTACAAGAATGGTCGAAGTGGTTTTTCTTGCCCTCCGTCGATATAGAGTTTGCCATTTGGCTTCAACGCTTTGGCAATTTGTTTTAGCGCCTGTTGTTCCAATCGGGGATGCCTCCCATCCAACACTCCCACTCTTATGGCTACTGCAATATCAAAAGGGGGTTCACCAGGTTCGCACTCAAAATCTTCAATTGCAGCCAGTCGAAACCCGAGGTTAGTACGTTGGTACTTTTGAGCTTGCCGAATGGCCTTTTCAGAACGATCAATACCCAAAACAAACCCATCTCCAACTTTTTCTGACATTGCACGGGCCATCGCCCCGGACCGCAACCAATTTCAAGAATACGCATTCCTGACTTCAGCGGAAGAGCTTCCACCACTGCTAAGAGTCTATCCGACAATCTATCACTCATGTTGAACATCATAACAAAGTTGCACCAAACCAGTCGGAAAACTGATACTTCTTTTGAATACCAGCTTATGCTCATGTTGCTGCTCTTTGAACAACGGAATACCCGATCCTAACAAATGAGGAATGACACTTACAATGATTCGGTCAAATAAATGATGCTTGAGTAACTCAGCTACGATTTCAGAACCACCATCACAATAGATGTCTTTACCTTCCTGCGTTTTTAACACGCGCACAAGCTCCACCACATCATTCACAAACGTAACATGTTCATTGGTTCCCGATTGCGTGCGTGAAACAACATATACTTTTTTGTCTGCATGTGGGATACCGATTCCGAACGATAATACCTTATCAAATGTTTTGCGTCCCCAAATAACGGTATCCACCTGACTTAAAAAATCAGAATAGCCGTAGTCTTCACCAGCCTTTTCAACAATAGAGAGAAAATCCAGGTTATTGTCTTTTGTAGCAATGTAGCCATCCAGACTCATCGCAATATAGAGGGTTAATTTACGTGACATCATAACTCAAAACTAACAACGAAGAATAGGCTCTTGCAACTTAAATTTCTCATGTTTCGAATGCTCAGACACTTCTACTTTTGTTCACATATCAATTGACCCATTGGAAAAGGATCCAATGTAGCTAGCTGACGGCACTCCACCCGTAATTTTCCATCTTGTTGCATGGGCTGAATCCATAAACCAATCTTTTTCCCTGGCTCAGGATCGTCATGAGTTAGCTTACCTGTGCTATCGAGTCGAATCAAATAGATCACTCCCTTTTGATACACGTCACCCTTATTTTGCTCAATTGAAACATCTTGAAAAGACAAATCTCCTAAGTAGCCGGATGCCTTACCGGATGCTGTTAAGGTGATGCTAAAAGGAACATCAACCGTGGTGAATGCGTATTGAAACAATCCCGTTCGGCTGCGTATTTTCAACTGAACATGCGATTGTGTCCATGTTCCTACATACTTTTTTTCGATGCGCTGTTGTGCCTCAGAACAAGAATGGAAGCAGATCACCATTAGTGAGAAGGTTAAAAAAATGTGCGTTTTCATGTTTGGTTCGTTCTAGAATACAAACCAACAACTTATTCCGAATACCGTTGATGAACCCAGGTTAAGAAAAACGTTGTTGGTATTTACGGCGTATCCTGCTAAGGGATTGAGGGCTGAATACCCACATAAGAAGCAATCATGTATTGAGGAATACGTTGCACCAAATCCGGATACTCTTTCATGAAATGGTAGTAGCGGGCCTCCTGACTTTGCATGTAAATAGCCAATAACTGCTGAACCATAACCGCGAAACGATGTTCAATGATTATTCGTCCAAGCAGATTGCCATGGGTGGTATGGTTGAAGATGTTCTGCAACTCATCGAAACCAATAATCAGCATGGTGCATTCTTCAATCGCCTGTATATTTTGCTGAGAAGGTATTTGCATGCTAAAACTTTGGTAATCGGCAACAAACTCTCCCTCACGTGTAAATTCAAACGTTGCTTCCTGGTCGTTTTGTGAACAAAGTATCGCACCAATCCTTTGGTTAAAAAGCCTACATGGCTATTCATATTACCTTCCTCCAAAAACAATGTTCCCTTGGGAAGGCGAATCTCCTTAAACGCACTGATAATCATTTCCTGCTCTTTCTGTGAAAGCGGAACGATGGATGTTAACAGCTTGATTAATGTGGTGTGCACACTGCGAAGTAAATTGTTTTTCGAAATTATTGAACACCGGAACAGTTCCACTTTAACCAGACTTTTTCTCCTGAGTATGTTTCAATAAGTAGCATGTACAATCCTTCAGGAAGTTCAGGTCTGTTTGTCATCCAATGAGTATTGCTGTTTGCAAACACCACTTTACCATGAACATCTGTAATGGTAATAAACCGAATCGACTTATCAGACCGAATCGTTACATCTTGAATGGATGATGGATTGGGATAGACCGAAATATGGGTTGTTTTCTTTGTTGAAGCTCGGATAGAAGTAAAGGGCTGTTCCAGTTTAAGTATGCCGTATTCTGTAGATAACCAAAGGTGCTTATTCCATAGACAAACGTCGCTTACATAACCTAACTGAGGTTGATGAGTAAGCGCTTGCCAACTACTTCCAAGCGAATCCTCTGTTGATCTGACCGAACAGGTTGCCTGGTAGGAAATCGTATTGGTCACAACAATATCGAAAGCCCCTATCCGCTTTATCAGCCGATGGAAACCTGTCTCCAAGCCTGCATGATCCTCTTTCCATGTTTTGCCTTCGTCGACTGAACGTAGAACCCTTCTACCATTGACTGCATAGGCTGTTTCACCATCCATAAGTAAACCTGTCATTTGCAGGCCCGCCATCATTCGATCATAGTAAAAATGCTCCTTCCATAAAGCCGTCCCTTTATCGAGGGTATAGTATGCTCCATTTGCGCCAGCCTCTGCTATGATTCGATTGCGATTAGACGCCAGCGCAACAACGGCTTTGGCGTAGGTGGGCATGCCATTGGTTAGCATAACCCATACCTGCTGATCAACAGCATAATATGCAACTCCAAGATCCGTTGCTGCATATAAAGTATCATCATTCACCAAGAATTGGTGAATCAGTGTATTTGTTAAACCCAGGTATTGCCAGTTACTCCCTTGGTTAACAGATCTCCAAATCCCATGCTTTTGTGTTCCCACAAACCAATTGCCCTTGAAAGAAATAAATGAGTTTACAACGAGTTGAACAGGTAAAACTGACACATTCCAATTTTGGCCTGTGTTGGTATAAAAAACTAGATTCGAGTCACTTACGGCAAATAACCTACTTGTATCGGTATACAATTGATTAAAGTAGATCGAAGGAACTTGGGATTGCAGATTCCATTGCGCGTGCGCATGGGATGTAATTCCCCAAATTATGCCCAATATGAATCGCTTGACTGTTTTCATGAGGGGTGCAA